>OMLF01012597.1:0-59261 GCA_900302615.1 Holocentrus rufus | reverse complement strand
ATCTTAAATCTGCTACAAGTTCTTATTTTCTCTCCAACAGGATTTGCCAAAAATTACTTAACATCCTATAACATACATAAAATGTCAGCATGCATGCCAGAAAGAATTATGTACCAGATAAACAGAAATTATTTTTGATCCAATCCTCTCATCACATATTGAATATTGTGGCCAATGAGCCAAGATTTTTTTTTAATGTTGGAGTAGTCATTTAACAGCTTGTGACTGCTATTGAATGACAAGATGTTTTTGCAACATTGACTCTGCAGAGTTAATGAGGAGACCAAATGACTAGCATGCTCCATTGCCATGGTAAATCATGTGTTTTATAGACTACTTAACATGCCAATATCATACCAAGGTTTATGTTGCCTCTTTTCCTATTAGTATGAGTAGACAATTCAACGCCACTGAGAGAAAAAAGCTATTGGGTAGATGCATATCTCATTTCAACTGGAGCAAATCTACTACCTCATAAATAAAGTGATCAGCGAAGATCAAATAAATTAATGACATAGACTGGCAAGGGTAGCCTCACTGTGATCATGTCCATGATAGAACATCATTGAAGCAAACATCATCTCATTAAAGCAATAACACAAGAGTCAAATCTGTTGGAATTGGGCCTGCTAAGAATTTGTATTCACCAATGTCTCTGTCAGTCTCTGAATGCCAGTTAAGACAAGAAAGACTGCTTGTATGGTCTATGTTAATTATCATATTCACACCGGCAGAATGACAGTGAAGGCAAAATATGAATATGACACTCCTATTTTGTGCTGCGCGTGCATAAAAAACTTTATTGGTTATGAGTCATAGCATTGGCTTGGGCTACATCAGTTCTGATAGGGCCACTTCATCAATAGCAGACATTCATTTTCGATGATGGAGTGGCAAATAAACTGTTCCAAAATGGTGTCTGCTTTGCCTCGCTCCTCATCTCCTCCTCTCCATTCCTCCCCTCGTCTCATCCAAGGAACCAGGAAGAGATCCTGGTAGTAGAGGAGTGGTAGTGAGTTAGGAGAGGAAAGGAGGAGTGAAAATGCTTTGGGATTTGACATCAGTATTATTTAGCAGCTGCCTTCATAACCTTTGTCAGATCAACAAGTCGACTACCACTTAGAACTTTATAGTGTGAAAGACCATGGTTGGACTGTAGTCACACCAGCTGAATCGGCCGTAAGTTAATTTTAGTTGATTTAAATCCAAAGCCAGTCCCTTAATTATGCATTTATTCCTGCCCTAGAACATGCTTCCCACCACCTGGAATCCATCTCTCTTATTTTAGCACTAATCCAAATGACATTTGATGGGGAATGTGCATAAAACTATAGGCTGTCACTTGTCGGTTGGTTTTCTTGACCTCTAATTAATGATGGAAATATGATCTGGTGGTTAGCTATGGTAGTTATGATGTATGGAGAGTCCTCAGAGTATGCATTGCATTGGCACTCATATAATTTTTACAAATCTATCACTATGTAGAGAAACGCAGTATGACCAGTACATCCAATGCTACTGAAGCAGCATTCTCTCCCTGTTTCAGTGCATTTATTCTGAGCTAACCTCTGTCACTCTCCACTGATGGATGAGCTCTCAGGCAGTTCAGGATGTTAATGCAGATATTACAAAATTGCTGAGAGCCAGGCATATCCAGGTAGTGATGCCAGTGATCCTATTATACACAGAGCAGTCACCAGTGAACAGAGACAGAGGACACAACAAGTATTACCAACACCATGGCTTCACCCTACCTGTCAGCAGGGTCACTTTACACTCTGCACTTGGCTACAAACAGTAATAGATGCAGAATGTAATACTGGAGGTGATGTGTATTCTCAGATACCTCTCACAGAAAAAGTCCCTGGACAGTCATAAACTTTCAGACATTCATGCTCTTTTCAGACACAATTACCTGTGGAGTTCCTCAGGGTTCAATTTTAGGCCCCTATCCTGTTTTCCATTCACATGCTCCCACCCAAGCATCCATAAACATAATATGTCTGCCATGGCCTACTGCTGTGTCTTGAATGGATTAGCTACTCTCAAGAAATGGGTATGTAAATTGCTATATGTGATGTCAAAACAAAATCTGCAGCTAAATAAAAAGAAAACAGCTATAATAGTATTTGTCTCCCAAATGCCTTTGAAATGTTTCGTAATGAACTAAGCACACTGTCAGCCAGTGTGAAGCCAACTACTTAGTAAATCTGATGCTGATTGAGGCTTTGATGAAGAGGTGATGAAGTGTTGCAGGGTTGCTTCCTTCAGTTGAAAAGAAAATTTTCCAAAATTATTTTGTATTTACCATCAAGCAATGTGGAGGGAGTCATTTATGCTTCTCATGTTTGCACTACTGAAACTGTCTATTCTGGCATCAGTCTCTTTCATGCCTTCATCTTGTTCAAAATGCTGTAGCATTTGATTGGTTGACTAAGATTTTCTTAATTACTTCTAAATCCTGGTTTGGTCTGGTTTCAAACAATATCAAAGTTTTCACTAGTTCTCATTTGTTTTATGAGTATGATGTTTATTTATCTGATAATGCACTTTGTAAACTCTGAATTCTTCTTCTTATTATTATTACTACTACTATTGTCATCATTATTATTATTATTATTATTATTATTATTATATTGTTATTTTTTATTTTTTATTTCATTTTACAAGGACAGTGCACATTAATGAGCAATTGATGCACACATGACGTCATGTAAATATGCCGGATTTAGCTGAAAGCTAATTTCCATCCGTAGTCCTCACATTAAAAGGCAGACAGACATACCTTAAAAAAACAGATTATTATCATTATTAGTAGTAGTAGTAGTGTGAAACATGAAAGCAAGTTTGCTTGACTAAACATGGCATTTGAATAATTGCAGACAATATTACATACAGTGTCAGGGTAATTAGATCTTCTTCATTGCTTAGTGTTGCACAATGTTCTCAACTGTACTCAACCCCACCCGACCAGATAGTTTGTGAAGGTGTAACATAAGAATACATCTACTTCCTTGCAGACATTTCCTTGTGGGTAAGACTTACTAGCAGAGACACACACACATGAAAAAACATCCTGCCAGGAAGCATCAGTGCCTACAATGCGAGTTACTGTTTCAACTAAACCAGTGAACAGGTGGAGAGTAAGGTTTTTTCTTGGCTCAAAAAAGAAGATGCAATGCTATGACATAATCTTCCATGATGTCCAAAGCTGACCTGAATCAAAGCTCACTGTAGTTTAAGTATAACACTTGGTATCACTTTCAAGTGCACTGTCCATTAAAAATAAATACATTTTGAAGGCTTATTACAATGTCATCAAACAGAAACCACTGGATAAAAATTTCAAATTACATTAAATATCATTAGCTGTGCAGTTGCCCCAAATAAAGTGGTGACTATATGTATCCCTTTACTTGTCAGTGCTTTAACAGTTGAGAGAGTAAGATTTGTCTGAGTATTAAGTTTAGTTCACTACCATCAATCATCTCTCTCTCTCTCTCTCTCTTTCTCTTTGTTTTACCTTCCCTCTCTCTCTCTTTCTCCCTCCTTCTCTGTACGCACTTCTCTTTCTCTTTTCTGTTCACTGTATTTTATTATTACTAAGTGCTGTCCTGTCTGGCTCTAACTTTCTGTACCATCAGGCCTCCCCTGAATAATAGATTGTTGGTGTCATTGGGACTTGTTAAACAAAGGTTATAGGATAGGTTTGGTATTTTTCAACCCAGGCCATATTAAAATGTTGATTACCATCATTAAGCTTTGTTGACAGGAAAACTACCACTCTGCTGCAGCTTCTTGCTAGCCTTCAACACAGTTCAAACCTCAAATACCATTAAAAATGTCCTCTCTGAAAGTGGGGAACTAACAGTTCAATCAAATACATACATGAAATTGTCCATTGAAAATAATGGCCGTAAAATGTATTTTCTAACCAATTTTATTGGACATTTATGATAATACAATGACTTGTATGGAGTAAAGCATGTCATGAGCATGGGGCCATCATATTACACAAGCCAGCACAACTTTCTGAATATTCCGAAATAAGGCTTTGCAAATGTCATTTGAGGTAGGAAATGCATTCAACATGTTTATTATACCTCAAGGACACACACAATGTGCTTTGGTGGGAAATGTGTTTCCAAGGAAACCTACATTGGGCACCTTAATTAATGCCTGCCATTTTCAAGGATTTCCTCCTCTTATCGACAAAGTTGATGCCATTTAGTTGGTTCTCTATTGCTGTGTTTCACAGTCACAATTTTTGCTATATTAAGATTGAACAAAATTATAGTCTGCATGGTCAGGGATTTCCCTCTAACACTGCTTGTTTTATTTAGGAGCTTGAAATAACCTGATTAAAGTGAAAAAAACATCCATGATGTGCTAATAATGTATTTATGATGCCTTATAATGGTTTACAAGCATCAAGGGTTACCAACAACTTAAATGGCAAATAAAGTTAAGGATATGAGCACATGGTGACAGCATTATCTAGTTAGAACAGGCACAAAGCTCGGACATGTGCAGTGTCAAATCAAATAAACCCTCTGTGGTTGAAATGGGCCAGCTAGGAGAAATGAGTTTTAATTGGAATTCACACCATATGATCAGAAGAGACCAAAACATGCTTTATGAGGTGTAATGGCAGTAAAAGCTAATGAATGCTCCATCTGAGGTGAAGCAATTTTCTCCAAGGCATCAAGAAAGGGACCCCTTGCAGTTCTAGCTAGGAGCTCCACTTCGGGGGAGGTGAATAATCCTGGAGGTGGACAAACATACATGCTTGAGCCTTTGAAGGAACAGAGTTGAAATCTTTCTGTCCATCTCTAGTGGATTAGATGTGGCTTTGTCAGGGTTTTCATCCTATTACCAAGAAAACATGATATTAGCTCTTAGGGTTATATACTGTACTCACCTACAGGGTTGGGTCACCACAATGCGGTAACCACCATCTTTGAGTCCATTGCATTAGATTATAGCCCTACTTGACAGGATTAGTTTTACAGGAGGGAGGTGGATGATTGTAATACATCACCAGAGCACATTTGTAACTTAAGTCCTGTCTGCATTTGCCATGTCATAATGAAAGGACAGGCTTCTGAACTGAGCAAACCTTTTGGATGAGAGGCGAAACGTCTTCTAGAACCTCAGTCAAGTCCAGTAGCTTTTGTATAGCACTTAGAAGTACCATGATCTGGATGAATGGAAAGCTCCATAGACATAAATAGAGTAGATACTCCAATCTCGCAAATTCTGGAGACAGAGTTGCAGAGATCTGTTATCTCATGCAAATTGACCATTGGCATAACAGATGTCCTGTGTTAACAGTTACTTTGAGCCCATTGTCCTGCTGGTGACAGATGGCATGGCTTTGTCCTGTTGCCTATAGGAAGTCATCAATACAACAGGAGAATGACATTTCTTTGACCCCTCTGGGTATACATTTGGGAGCACTGGCATCATACTTCTGTTTTGCGAGGAGCAAGCTGTCAAGACAGATTGAAAACTACTTCTTTCCAACGTTGCTGGAGGGTAGAAAGTGACCCATAATAACTTCAGGGAGACATCACCTGCTGCTTCACAGCAAGTTTTTTTTTTATACGAGGGTAACAGGCAGCAGTAGCTAAACAACAAAACTAGTGTGGCTATGATGGCTGATGATGTGATTTCTCTTTTCCATCTGAGGTGACGCCAGCTTCTTTGATTTAAAATGATAGTCTGCAACAGGTTTACCATTTAGTGCTTAACAGAAGACAGGAACACAGCTCTCTACTTAAAAGTGGCCCTACTATCTGTGACATTCTCTTGTTTGTTTGTCTGTTTTGTGACGAAGTCTTTGGTGCAATGGATTCATTTACCATATTCACACAATGACCATTACACTCTTACACCACGCTTAGGGTGGGAAGGTTAAATTCTTTAAACAAAAGGACTGTGAAGGACAGTGTAATATTACTGTGTCCCAACTTATATTTATTACAAATGTCAACACAGCTATACTGAGTGCTCAATTGTGATTGGTCAATTGAAGCATTCTGCAGTCAGTTATTTCTGAATAACTGAAGACCTTTTTCACAGCAGCCATTTTGTTGTCCATTTAGTTGTAGAAACTTAGTTGATGATGAGTAGCATGATTAGTAACACCTGTGTTTGCCTACTATTTCACATCAAAATGGCTGCAGTGAAAAAGGTCTGTTGACTGTTGACAAGCTGCAGTCTCATCACTGCATGTGTTCATTCCAAATGAATGTGCTTCACCAATGAAAGGTTTGCTGCTGTGTGTGTTACAGGCTAATGTAAATAAGCTAGCTAGATACAGAAAAAAGTCAGTTCATGTAGCTGACTCACAACACCTAGTGTCAAAAAGACATTACAGGTGTAAGGCAGTCTTCTATCGTAAAATAATCGATAGAAGACCACCTCACTGTAGATTATCTCTCACATACATCACATAACACTAACATACAGTAGCCAGGAAGTGATGAATGCTAACATTTGAGCTTCCCACTCTAAGCATGACTTAAGAGCATAATAGCCGCTGTGTAAAGATGGTGAATTGCTACAGTGTTTTTGCACTGCATTTCCCAGAGATCAACTGTAAGTCCAATAGTTTGTCCAGCACTGTTAAGTTGTTTTCCTTGGACTTTGTGTTTGTTAAGTTTGAGTTTCTGGAGGTGCTGCTCCTCTTGTCTTGTCTAGTCTTGTCTTTCAGACCACTGACCACAAGCCATTAGCCACCCAAGTGTCGAGTGCCCTTTGGTGTAAAGCTTTACCAGAGCACCTCAGCTTTATGTGAGCACCTGCATTCAAAGAAGTGCCACTGATCTATTAGCTTGTATGCTATGTACGTACGCAGGGGGCAGAAAATGACAGACACACCACATGGGAAAGGCCTTTGAATTTGAAGTAAGTAAATCATAATTGCAAAAACAAGCTGCACATTCAGCTGAATACCAATTTGCAGTGTTGGCTCTAGAGGAGGTCTGCATGTCAGCAGAGCTAAATATCACCGAATCTTTACAGGAAGTAGATTTCCACCTCTTTCATCCCTCACAGCATTTGAACAAAGGTCTAATATGCATCTACACATAGTTCAGGACTTTGTGACAGCAGGACTAACAGGACTCAAGCTGGTTTGAAGGAAAAGGCTGGCTCTACTTTTTATTAGGTAGATGAAATTTTATATCAGGTAACTGCTGTTCATTGTTTTCCACCTGGTTCCCCAGCAACTTTTCTCAAACCCATAAATCTTGACCTTGAAATTCCAAATTTCTTTATGACTTTGAGACATTCACATATTTCTGATCTTTGACTCTAACTTTATACTTGTGTTGGTGTTTTTTCCCTCTTTGTAACCTCAGTTTGGGTTTTACTTTCAACTGCAGGGCTACATGCTTCTCTGAGTTCAAACATTTTCCAGCGTATCCAGCGTTTTTAAAACAGTTAATCAAGCTAAAAAGATATAGCCGCTGTTTTTTACATTTTGGATGTACAAGGTTTTCACCTGCAGCAACAGGTTTGTCAGCTGGTTTGTCCAGTCTTTGATGCTCAATAGCCCAGAACTGCACTCCACACTGATAAGGCCTTATAATGTCAGGTACACAAAATGTCAGTTGAGGAGAAAACTAGATTAAGATGTATTCTGAAAATGTGTGTGGATATGGCTGTGGCTCCTCTCTGTGAGCTCAGTATAAAACCTGAGTTTGGGCTGCTGGCCTTGACCTTGTAGGCTGCAACTGCTTTGGCAGTGACCTGGTCAAAGATCTCTCTATGAACATATGCGAGGGTCATGCTGTGCATCTGTTGAAGCTCTAGCTCCATCCTGTGCCCTTGTCTGCGGGATAGTCTACTCCTTTGGTTGGGCTTTCCCCTTAAAGAGTCCTGATGATCCAACCACATGGTTTAAAAGGTGCAATAAGGCCCCCCGGTTCAACAGCAGAGCCCCAATTCTCCACAGTCCCCCCTGTAATGGTTTCCATTAGCCACATGGCACATACACAGGCTTACCTGAGCTCCGGGCCCCCTACCTGACTCCCTCTCTGTGCTAGGAGAGAACAAAGGCCCTGTGATCCACATTACACGCCATAGTTGAGATTGAGCACAGATGTGGAGCCGTTTGCACTCAGCCCAGAATCCTTTTTTACAGCCACATAAATTCATCGGAGTCCATTCTTTTGATGTTGGTGCTGAGTGGTATACGTCACAAGATCAGCACAGTACAAGTCTTTGAAGTCTAGCTGTGATGATCCTGGTATTTTTAGGGGTTATCTCATGCAGTCATTGCTACCGTGGCTTGATTATGATCTCCTGTGTTGAGTCTAGCAGTGACACACGTGCAGAGGGCGGGTCCTATTGTCCAACAACTTGTCATTTTGCTTCCTGGGAAATGTAATTTTCTGAATTGTTACGAACTGGAGAATCAATAAAGAACTAGATGAAAGGTCACAGTATCTTTAGGCTGCATGTACACCATTTATGCATCAACACCACTATAATGACAACCGCAGGCGTGCTCCTTCAAACACAATGAATATAGTCAACAGTGGAAAATTTAATAATCATCAAAAGAGATGGGATAAACACATCAAAGTAGCAAAGCTGGAATAAGCAGAGGCATCAAACTGTCAGGGTTACACGGTCGCTTGTGTAATGTGCAACAATACACCTTTGTGTGGTTTTACATATGGAAAATGACTTAATGGCATCGTGGGGTCTTTCAGGGGTGGTCTTCCTTCATTAGAGCTGCAGTGCTCCATGCAGATTTAGAGCACCCTCACAAGCCTCATGGGGCAGGAGGTATGGGCCATGGACCCATACTGTGCATACATTAACCTACACAGTGCGTGGAAAAACTCATGAAAACACTACAATAAAGATTTTCCCCAGTGGCGGAGGCATCCACTATAGTGTGACTTAAAAGAGAGAAAAAACACCCCTCTTACAGTTTTACTGCATATCATCAATCTTTGATGTTCAGTTCATTCCAAGATTTAAACTGCGATGATTTATTGTGATTTACGGTTTTGTTGTATCCTCTAACCATCAACCTGCCTTGTCTGCTTCAATTTCAGTTAGTGATTTCCAACTTTTCCTAGACTGGCTTTCAGCAGCCTGCAGAGAACTCGCCTAGACTTGTTGCGTCCCGCTGGGTTTTCCATGCAGGTGAACAGAGCAATAACAGTAGTAGCAGCAAGAGAGCGAGTCTCCAGTCGAAAAAAGCAACAGCCTCAAAACACAAATGTTTGCTGGCTACATTGTATTCTGGTCAATGGAGGAACTGCCATCTCTGCCTCTTCTATGATGGATTTCTTCCTGTATCATTGTTGAATATTGGTGCAAAATGGTGAGTCGAAAAAGAAGCCTTGCCCTGAATTGGAGGGACTGCCACTTATAGCTGAATTTTTTCTATCCAACTCCACTGTATAGCTGCACTGAACATATGGCCACAAAAAACACAAACAAGAAAAATACAGATCCAAACTGCACCAAGAAAGGTACCAATAGCTGTGTGTTTTAAGGCGGTATTTTCCTTTAAGTCCAATAAGCTTTCCAGAGAGCAAAGTCAATTTTTATCACCGCTGCAACATGTACCCGATTGATTAGTTAGACTTTACATCAAATGAAAAATATCCTATGCTGAATTATCGGGTTATTGAGAAGGCTTTGGTAAATGACTGAAATTATTGCTGTTCATTCAGTTGAGTTGCCTTTCATTCCTTATGAAAAAGGGATTTATTGTCACAGAAGAGATTGCTTCCTTCATGAGAGGAATCCATAGTGATGGTAATCAATTTGTTATGACTGGTCATAAAAATCATATTTTTCCTAGCTCTGACTGGGCTGGTTAGACTTTAAAAAAATCCATTCATCCATCCAAATTCATATGCTAAAGGCGACTTTACCTAGTTTAGCACAGTAAATAAATATCCACATTAAACAGCCAAATAGTCTACTATTGAGTTTTATAATCTTATTTTTCATTAAAAAATCATTTTGTTGATACAAGTCATCAGCATATAAAATGTGAAATTATCTCATCCATTGCCCTCAACAAGATTTTAAAACTAAATATTAAAATGAATAAATTGTAAGTTAGAGTATTGTTTTTGCAGAATATATATAAAACTTTTGTTGACTGTGCAGTGTCCCTACCTTTTAAAGCAAAGGTTTACCTTAGTTTAAGTGTTATTCCACGTGTTTTGTTCTGTTTTTTTGTACTATCAGACATTGTCTGTAGTTCTGCTGGCGCCCTGCAATAGAAAACTACAGAGGGAAGAGCAGATGAAGGCATTTTCCCAGAACCGCTATTCAGGGAAGAGTGACCAGGGCAGTGACTAGGTTGGATTTCCCAGTGAGAAAACTCCCATGCCAGGTACCAGCCATGCCAGCTGGCAACTGGATCCATTTGTTTCTGACTTTGTTAAGTTGTTGGGAAAGACGCTGGCCACACCGGCTACAAAACGGACCTGAGTCTTGCTCGCCCTTGCCGTGCCGAGCACCAGAAAATAAGAGGTCAAAAATAGAGTAAAAGGCTGCAATTCTGTCAATGAGCCGTGTTGTCTGAGTAAAAATAATCCTGTGGGAAAATAGAATCAAAGGGCTCTAGTTAGACTCATTACCCACACTTGAGTCCATTCAAGTTTAAATAAAACAACTGTGAGAAGAAAGATCTGGATTTCCCACCACATTCACAGTACTGTTAGAGGACACCATACCTAGACTTTGAAACCAAGAGGAGAGTTGTTCCCAGCCAAGAGAGCTGGAGAAAGGTAAGGAGGAGCTGATGCTGAACTCAGTTACAAGAACGCTGGTAACTAACACAAACAAGCTGGCTTGCTTGAGTGGTATTATTTACAGGATTGATGCATCTGAATGCTGGTGTTTCTCTACTCTCTTTACTTTTCAATCCTCACTCCAATTTCTCAATCCAGATATGATTACCTTTTAATAGAAAGTATGTTCTCTCAAGGAGAAGCAGCAGCTAATCCCACAAGTATAAATTATTATTATTCAAATTTGTGTGTCGTAAATCAGTAGTACATTGCAAAATTTATCCAGTCATTTGGTGTCATGTTCAGTGTTAAAATCTTGTTTTTCTTTAAACAAGTGAAAAATCTACCAGTGAGATAATCCCATTTGTTTCCAATGCTAATCAACTTGATTCCAGAATTTTATTGAATCAAGTGTCATTTTCTTGATACTAGTTGGCTTTTCTGCCTCATTCTGCCTTGTTTACATATATTTATACTTGTTTCAAAGGGGAAAATCCTGAAACAAGTGAAACTGCATTGGCAACAAGTGGGATTATCTTGTCCAACTGGATTTTTTCATTTGTTTAAAAAAAATAAAAAATCTGTGCTAAGGCCCTGCATCTGGTCTCCTTTTTGTAAGATGTTAGCACTGCAGACTGCCCCACTTAATGACTGTTAAGACACTGAAATAAAGCCACAGGTTTTAACCACTTTCTTGCAACAGTGTCTCTGGTCTCTCATCATTTCATCATCTAAATGACTTCAAAAATACATAAAAACCTGGATTAAAAGATGCTTTCAGCACAAGATCACCAAATGAAGATTTTTCTACCCCCATTTTTTGGTTCCAGGAATGTGCACGAACAATTCTTCACATCTTGCCTTAAAAAAAAAAATCAATTAATGCACTGCACAGGAAGAACGGCTGCATGTGATTTTTTTTCACAGCAGGAGTGAAAACACCTTTTTCACCTGCACATTCACCCCCCATCCGCTCAGCACGGTCTCACGCTGGTGGACCCCACACAGTGCTGGAGGCTGAACAGTATGTGGTGAGGCAGAGGAGTGAATGCCAGCCCGGGCCGTAAAGCTGGCCACAGTTTACACTAATTGTACCGCGGAAAACCTGACACAGTGGTTCTGTCACAGTAAATAAGAGGAGGCAGGGATATGGGAGGGAAAAAATGGAAAAAGGTGGTAATTCAGTAGCAATTTGTCATCAGACTTGAAAGATGTCCGTCAAATTTCAACATTGTAAAACCACACAGTAGGAAAAATATAAACCAGTGAAGCATGATGCTGGAAAAGTGGGAAAAAAGAAAACTATTAAAAATGACTGGAAGCTGCATCTACAGATTTTGTAAAAAGTCTTGAAAGTTTGGAGGTTTTTAAGGCTAGGAATATACTTGCACTCAAATATACTCATGCTTGATTTTCAACATATTCTGGTGTTTCATCTACACAATCACTCATGTAAAAAAAAACTTTTCATATTTTAAATGATCCTGTATTCTAGAAATTAGCAAGCATTAAATAATCATGATCAAAACTACAATCAAAAAAGATATGAACAAGTGACAATATACATTGCTGTGGATATAAAGGAATTCTGTTAACTTTATTTTGCATGCTTGCATTTAAAGTAACAATTTAGATTAGATGATAAAGGCTTCAAGAGTCTGGAAATTTTGGTTTAAGTATCTTGAAAGTGTTTGAAAAGGGCTTGAATTTTATTCTCTGGAGGCTGTACGATCTATGCATCTAAAAACCCCAAAAACAGAATTAATTCAGAAAAATCACATCCCAGCTCGCTTGCTATCAAGCCACCTGTCTGGTACTGCTATTACCAAAGAATAGCAGTAATACAAACGCTTTGATGCCCTGGACAAGAAATGTATTAGTTTCACAGAAAAAGAGATTGTCTCTTTCTACTCTCTTTGGAAAATGGGATAAAAGACTCGGAGAAAGGGACAATTGGTCAAGAGTGGTTGTTTGAGCAAAGTATCAAAGGGGAGGAGAACAGACTACAAAGCGACAGACCTAACACTGAAAGGTCATTTCTATGCTGATGATATTCCTCTGCTCTACCCCAAGGCAACTGAAATGGAGAGGGGGGAAGAAAAGCACGGTGTTTTGTTCCGTGTCTCTTTCTTAGCAGTGCCACTAGGCCTGAAACAAACGCCCGTTCCAAGTCCTATCCAGGCCACACGTGGTCTCCAGCCGCTCCATCATAATTTCCATCTGCCAGCTTGCAGACAGCCTGCCACTGAATATGTACCGATGGAGGAAAAATGACAAAGAAACCAAACTGCTCTGGACTCAGCGAATGAGTAGGCAAAAATTAGTAGAACAAGAGGGTATGTAAGGAAATGTAATTCAATGCCGAGTGGCAATATGAGGATGGAAATGAAGTTTGTGAAAGCACGCACAAGGACAGGACTGACTGGAGGCATTTCCGAATATGACCAAACTGAATCACACACTCCAGCAAGTACATTAAAAGTAAAAGGAAACTGAAAGTTGACTGAAAGATATAAATGCTTTTAGTTTTCAACAAAGCACACATGATGAAAGTTTAAATTCCTGACTAACACAGGAGGTGCATCCGCCTGTGCCGGGGCATGGCAAGAAATATGAATAGCAAATAACAGCAGGCATAATAGAAGGCAGACACCAGGCGTCTGGCTATTGACCCACAACTGGCAGAGCAGACAGAAGACGGGAAAGGCAGTTCTAGCACCAGCTACCTTTGGACGACTGGACTGACGGCAGCCACAAGTATACTGTCACATACGCAAATACGGACAAGTATATCAAATGAGCTGGCCTGTATAATGTATATGTACGTTACTGTAAGTTTGAAGCGAGTGCTTGACTTTGGCTGCATGTCACTTGGTTGCCATTCTTTCTCTGGCCTATTTTTTCCTGCTGTTATTCATTGAAACAGCTTGAAATTATGTCTGCATGTGTAAAAACATCAAAAGAATATATGCAAGCTCTCACAAATGGCAAAACAAAATCATTCCAAGATGTCGATCCTTTTGCCATGCTGACTGGGTTTCTCTAAAATGTTCAGTGCTTTTTCTCTTAACAGCATGTCAATTTATTGGTCAGACTTACAATAACATAGAAACTTTGCATTAAATATACATTAAATATATCTTTTTTTCCCCTCAATCTCTGAGGGCAAGCTCCCTTTGCATTTAGTTTTCATTGGATTTCTAGCCTACAGCCTCATGTTTGTGCATGACTGGTACAGATTCAGTTTGTGCTATTGCATGTCAAAGCATGTGAAATTCACTCGCATACTGAAACTATGGATAGATCCACTTTTGTTGAATATTGTTTATTAACCAATCATATCATCCACCTCTGATATGACAGTCAAGTGACAGTCAGTCAAGTCTGAAATGGAATATTATTTAATTTCATTTTACTTTCATCTAATTATTCATTGGTAAATTTGAAATAAATCATAGTTTTAAAGGCGGTAATGTATCCCAGAGCTCTTCTATCACTGAATAGGTGTGGTGGGTCATTCTGCTTTAAAGAGCTAACACTAAGGGAAGTTCATCAGTCTAAGTTCCAACTGAATGTGTTAGTATCCCATGATGCGCTAAGTGCTGTCTCAGAGGGCTTTTCCACCCTGACAAGAATGTATTTCTCAGAGAAACACTGGGTACTTATAAAGTTTTGAGCATGAAAGTGGTCAAATTTGAAGATATTCAGTACTGGTACAAAATGTCAGGCATCAGCAGGTTCAGCGCAAAAACATCAGCATCAATATCAGCCTTCAAATCCCATATTGGGCTAATCCTGCCTGAAACCATCAGGGATGACACACACACACACACACACACACACACACAAAAAGTCGTGGACTCGTTCCCATCGCTGCCCTTGATCTTGAGAGCGGTACAAGATGGCGGCTGCTCTCGGAGAAAAAGGGGGAAGTGGCGCAGGAGCTTTGAAATGAAAGTTGGTCTCGGCGTCTGATGAGATGTTATCGGTGCCAAGGAGCGAACGCATAGTAAAGGGTGATGAAAAGCTTGAACCTGAAGCCCTAAGCACGCAGACAAAGACCCCACTCATTAAACAGAGAGGGGGATCTCCCTGGCAACGGCGGCGTGTTTTCATACCACAGCCATACAGAGAGCAGGCAAGGGGAAATCAGCTATCCTAACTGGCTGCTCTCCATAAACATTTATTTGTTCTTGCAAGGAACTCATTAAACATAGCAGACTCTTTTGGCTGCGGGCTACCTAGTTTCTCTTGACATTCCTGAGAGCGTGCGGCACGAGGGGAGCCCCAGTTCCCTGACAAGCTGCACATATGCAAGACAGACAGGTAACCTCCCAATTACAAAACTGGAAAAATTGCATGTCCAAAAATATGCAAGATTCCTGGAGATTCTGTGTTAATGTCTGATATTTTAATTGTAGTCTGTTTAGTCAGGAGAAAAATCCTAATACATGATGTCAGAAGAGGCTTGTGACACATTGGAATATCTTATGTACTGGAGTGTGTGTTTTAAATGAATGGGGTCGAACAGTTATGTTCCAGACTTTATTCCTCTGTGAATCAGTATGGTTTGGGGAGGATTTCCAACACATTCCCAACAGACTGGTTGAATTAAGTGTGTCACATTTCGACCCAAACAGCCTTCAAACTTTATGACTAAATACCCTTAAATTCAAGCCAACGAACACCTTTAACAGATCTAAAAGCTCTAATTTAATCGATTATAAGCAGTGAATTTCATATCGACATCTGATGTAAAAAAAAAAAGGATCAGAAGTCTTTAAGTCACATAGATCCTGTTGTCCTTCATTAAAAAAGTTTTGTATCCATAAGTAAATTATTATCCACTACATGCTTTAAAAGTCTGATATGATTTAACAAGATTTTTTACATCTGTTTTTGTGATTCTCTGTCAGAGATTAAACTTTCTGATACAAAAAATACATTTCCATACAACTTTCACCTTGTAAAACAGGTGTTTGAGGACAGAAATTTGATATACAGACTGATGATTTAAGGTCAAAAGCAAAGTATCAGCTAAACTTGTTGTGGTTGCAGCTGCAGGTAAACCTGCAGAGATTCTGGTATGTTGGCTATTTAATAGTGTGGATATGCCCTCCTGCCAGGCGTCTCTGTTTCCCTCTAGGGTCATCTCCCTTTCAGATATATTCCCACCCACTGAATTTAGATGGTCCAAGTTCCTTGTTCTTATCAGTGTGTGGCATGGGAAATCAATACAGCTCATAGGGAAGTAAGATGACATACTGGACACAAGCATAATAATGTTCTTTTGAGCCAGTACAACACCATCTGTCGACTTTGTCAGTGCAGATATGTAATAAAATGAGTCTGAAGATATGTAATATAAAACAGATCTGAGCATTAACAGTTGTTATTACATTTCTGACCCACTGACAGAGACATTTAACCACATTTTGCCCAACTGTTGCATTATGCGACAGTTAACATATTATTAGTTGTTACAATGCTATATGAATTTCCTGCCACTGCCAGTGTTTTGTTACTTATTTTCACTTATTTGTTCATGGAAACATTTGTGATTTGTACCAAGGCAGCACTACATGTTTATGTAATTTTGAACGGCATGACTCAGAAAGTTGGAATCAGCTATCAGCTTTGTGCGTTTTAAGCACCCAGTGTTAGGCAAAGTTACTTGTTTGTTTACAGCATTACCAAACAGTCGATGGCAGCCATCTTCTTTTAGCCAAATTATGATTCAGGAGTTAAGTAATGTTGATGTTTTCATGATGACATGAATCTTGGATGAAGCCATTGATTTCCCTCATTAAATCTGTACCAATAACAAAGGATGAGGTGTAGATACAGAGAAACAGAAGAGTCGGGGAAGGATTTTTATGATGTGGATTGTGCAAAAAAGGGCTGTAGGTCAATATCTAGTAAGATATCCCTAACATTTTCTACATTTAGCTCAGTCTCCCTCTGACTCTGAACTGACTACCAGACTGCTGCCATTTATAGGATATTACTGTCATCTAGTGGACAGCTACAGCACTTGAAAAATGAGAGCGTGCCATCAAAAAGGCCTATGGTTAAATTCATCCTCCACTGTAGGCAGCAGGGGTTACAAACAGGGCCAGATCATAGGACCATGGGGCCCAGGGGCACAAACTTCATGTGAGTGCCCCTCAACCATGCTCACACTGAATGAAATGATAAATATGTGTACAAATGAAACTAGACATTTTCCTTAGAATAACTCAAAAACATCCCTTCAAAGGAATGAAAGGGAGAAAGGGAGGTTTCTTTCAGTTCCCTCTTCCTGCAGTGCATCAAAAAAAGAACAAAAAAATTAAAATAGGGCAGACCTTTATTGACTCTTCTTGGCTAAAATCTTAACTGGCTACTATATTTTCTAGACATTCATTCAAATATTGCAACTCCATTGAAAATAAAATGATTCTTGCTGCTTGGTTCTTAATATAAGACAAAGCATGAAGAATTTAGAACAGTCATAGACCTGTTGTTAGCTAAATTTTATCTAAATAATTCGTCTCTGATGAGACAATTCTTAAATATTTGCCTTTATTTTGTCTATTTGTTGTCTCACTCTTTATTACAGCAACAATATGCCTGGTTATGGACCACATATCTGTCACATATCTAAGAGGATTTGTCTACCCAGTACATTGTTCAATGAGTTGGTTGCGTATAAGATTCATACATCACCACAAAATAACCAAACAATGATTGATCAGGACCTCTGATGATCGCGGTTCCTGGCGGTTTGGGGCCCTGGGAACCTGTGCCCCATGTACCTAGTCAGTAATCCTGCTCAAGCTACAGATGCACATTTGTTAGCAAGAACGCTTCAATCATTAGTAACAGCAATCACACAGGTTTTGTGGCATAGCCTCTTTATTTTACTGAGTTTTATTTTCCTTTTCCTTTATTTTGACAGGAGCATTGGCAAAAATAAACTTACAACTCATACAAATACACTATATTTATCCTCAGAAAATGCATTGGTTATTTTGCTCTCATTGACATCTGGTCAAAGGTGTTAGGATGAAAGACTGAAGATAGCTAATGTTGCACATGAAGTGATGACTGCTCTACTCGTTGTGAACACTCCTTAGGTGACCATAGTTTAGGTGAACTACAAATGAACAGTGTGTGTGTGTGCGTGCCTACCTCTTAGTGCATGGAGATAATGATTGTTCAGATCATTGCATTTTTGTGCAGCTATTGCCATCAGGATACAATGTGGACAAACGTGATATATTTCACATATAACTTGCATATTGAATACTAAAACCTACTGTGTGTCGTGGCTTTCCACCTGAGACCGAACCAATATTCTCACCATTCACATTACAGAAGACTCCTTCTGAGATTTGTCAAATCGCACAAAGAAAAAAAATACAATTAGAGAGAAGAGAAAACTGGTATTGCTGTCATTGAGACAAACTGAATATGAAGAAGAACTGGAAATTGGAAAGCTTTCTTTTCAGGAAAAGCCATGGGCTGACCTTTAAATCATTCTTAGCTCATAATGATAAAACAAGCAGGGTCAGGGGCAGCAATACTGTTTCAGCTCAGGTCCACAGCTATGAGGCTGTGCACAAAACTAACAGTCCTCTGGAGGAACAAGTGGTAGAGGATGTCTGAGGTATACAAAGTGGTGTTTTGAATGGATGAAAATAAAAATCACCACAGAATACAGCTTTTGTAGTTATCATGCAGTTTCGTTTTCTGCCAATGTTCTTCTAAAGTACTTCTAAGTCCTTTACAAAGGCAACTGGACTTGCTTGAGGTTCTAGAACCTCAGGCAAGCAAACTTAGGTTCTAAATTTCTAGAACTTCAACCAAGTCCAGTTGGCTTTAGAAGTACTATGACCTGGATGAATGACAATCTTCACAGACATATTCTTCTAAAGTAGTCATTTTACAGCACTGTCATCCATGGTGAAAAGCTTCTCCTGAAAGCTGAACGTACAGTACACACTGATGCAACTGATGCACACTGAAACAACTTTGTTGTTTGCACAGATTTAACAGTAACTGTTCTGCTTTGCAGATGCATACAAATTCTGAGCTTTGGCCCTCTAAGAAAAAGGTTCTCAAGCAAGTTACTAATGGTTGCATGGTCCCAGAGTTTGTCCACCCAATACAACAAAGCTACTGGTTCACAATATTTGGTGGATCTGACATGCTGGTAATTCATGTTTTACATGAGAATCATCAAGGGGACATATGGCTCAATGAGTATGCCGGTTCATTCAGCGAAAAGATTTGATCTTTTCATGTGCTTCTCATTCTACACCAAAGGCCAAGTTGTGTCCTTCATAGTCATTCAAAGTCATGCTCAGTCAATCTCTGCAGGCACTCCTATTTGCACTGCACATAACAGAAGGGATATCCTTTCCTCTGCATGCAAGGATGTCCATCCATGTTGTTGTGATTGTCATCCCGTTCCTCTAGCACTTTCAGGGAATCAACAAACAATAAAAGTAAACCACTTGAAGTGATACCAGTTTTATCTGACTCTATTGCAGCATGCAAGCCTCAGACACAGACTATGTATGTTCACTTGAAGAAGCCTTCATTCAAGTCAGTCAGTGCATTGGGGCAAAGCTGGCACCTTTGTGGTCCGTTGTTTTGTAGCTGGGACCCGGGTCCGGAGAGGCAGGGGAACTGGGGTCGTCAAACGCAGGGTTGGGAATATGCAAAGCCACTCGTTTGCTTCGCTTTGAGCGGGTCTTAGTGTGGCGAGGAGGGGACGTATCGCCTGGAGAGCTGGTGGCGTGGCGGGCCCCACAGTTCATGGAGAGCTCTGCCGGGGGGTCAGAGTTCACCACGATGCTGTTGTCGGGGCAGGTGTGAGCTGTGTGAGGTTTCCCCTGAGGACACGAGCTGGACAGGAGTGGAGATCGAGTGGCCGACTCCAGCAAACCCTTAGTTCCCTGTGTGCACTGTGGAGGAGTGACAAAGAGGAGAGAGGATGAAGTAAAATGATGAGCAAAGCGAAATGTGCAGAAGAGATCAGAAGAAGCAAGAACAGCAGGGTGAAAGGAAAAACAGCGTCCAAGGCTGTTCAGTCACACTGGTGGATGGTAACAAGCTGTGTAAGATGAATCCAAAGCAAGCTGTGAGTATTGGCCATACATGTGATTTAAAGCAGGGGTTCGCAAATCTTTTCATGCCATGGACCCCTGTGTAAATGGGTATTAGACCTACAGGTGGTTGCCCATTTGATAGGATTTTGTCCTAAGGAACTCCATCTGAGGGAATTTTTGGGGTAAGATATGACTTTATATAGAATTGTATACCTCAATTGTAGGCGGAGAGTCAACTGTGGGTTTGTTATGAACACTAGCCATTCTCATATTCACTGTGAAATCAAAGAGAAGCTAAACCCTAACTCAACTCAGACTCAGAGTCCCTGGACTTTCGTCTGGGAACCACTGAGCTACAGAATGAATCAAATGCATGAAAGTGAGGCCCGCTCGAGTGGATGTCATTACACTTCCTATAGCACATAGTGTCCAAAGATCAATGACCTCCCTTTTTGGGAACTGGTGAACAAGCTGGGTCAATCCAGAAGATAGTCAGCTTTATGTACCTACTTTATTTGGGCAATCAAAGACATCATACTGACAATAAAATTACTCTGCATATCAAGTTGCAAACACTGCTTTGTATTTGAATCAAAGCTCTAGAAGGGACTGAAACTACCATATGCTGTACTTACAAAAGAGTGCAGAGAATGTTCTTGTAGGGCATACAATTCAGGGAGCAAAACATGTTTTTCTAGCTCTAAATCTGAAATATTCTTGTTACTTAAGGTTCAGAGCAAGTGCAGTCAAATATTCACCCTGTGGATGACTATACTTTGTATCACACTTAAGTTCAGAAGGCAAAGATGCTTAATCATTGATAACCGGCCTGGCTGTCAGCATGTGTTCCAGTGATGCACAGCTCGCATTTCCATAATACTTTCCAGGTGGAATTTGTTTGGTTTCCCTATATTGAACCTCTCTCTAAAGCTGAAAAATGTAAACTGGACCTGTCCTTCAAGAGAAACTATAATATGTAACAGACAAGGTTTAATCCAGTTAGCTTTACCTACTCAGTGCAAAAAGTCATAACTTCTGTTATCAGTATGAGCAGCTTGTTTCACTGTGTTCATTTGGGTACAAATGGACACTCAGTCATGACTGATGTGGCAAAAGCAGAGGAGCAGCACCACACCCACCCAATATGATAGGAGCTGCTGACCACTGACCACAGGTAGTGAATCTATTTTTACTATAATTTTTATCGCATATTTCTAGCCAGAGAAATTATCCTTTTGTACTGTGGGAAGATTTTGCTCAAAAGTCTGTAAACCTGCAATAAAATCTGCCTCATTTTGCCTTAAATGATTGCTAAGCCTAAAAGAATTGTACAAAATTTTAGTGTCCTTTATTGATATAAGTTCTGCTTTCTAGTCTTCCCCACCGTAAGAATATAATTTAGGGGGAAACACAATTTTTTTTTTTTTTGGCATGGAAATGGTCACACATAAAAGCAAAATATGGCTAGCAGTTGATCCTTATAGAAAACAAATTTTACATATACCCTGTGTTGTTTTGCATGAGGTACCCTACAATATATTCATCATGGCAACATATGTATGAAGCCATGCAAGCTTGACAAACCAGAGACTCCAGCAGCCCACCAGCCAGCCGACAGCACATGCAGATGTAGCAGTAGGGACAGGGAAGGCCCTCTGCACTACGCTCTCTTTTCTCTATACAGGCTTACCAATCTCAAGCCTTGTTTTTCCTGCACTAAAACTGACACATCAGCCAGTGCAGGACAGAGCAAAGTCCAGGCAACTCTCCTCCTGGTGATGGTGGGAGGACACAGGCACAGAGACAGACCACAGACAGTAGGTTAACACTGGCTTGATGGACACATACTGGGAAACTGACACTAGGACAGTTTGTTTTGAGTCAGTCTTCACTTGGACCAGGTTGACAAACACAACAATACACATCAAAATGAATGTATTGTGAGTGATAGGTGGCCAAAAAGAAAATGAAAAATGAGTACACACACATAATGCATTGTGTGAACAAAATGTATGTTTATTGAAATTGTACCTTAAAAGTGCAATGCTCACATTTGAAATACTGACAAAACAAATGGACATGGGATGGACAAAATGACAAATCACTGACAAATGATACAAAACAATAAAAAAAAGGTATGACAGGGAACACAAGTGAGAAATGATGTTGACTGGCTTGACAGCGTTTTGTAAAGTGCAACAAAATATCTGGCACTTTGACCTTGTCTTATGAAGCAGACATACATGACCGGTAACACTGCAGACAGGGGAAAGTGAACCAACATAGCATAGACATGGAATCTGGAGTGGAGGAAAAAACTTCACTCGTGACTTATCCAGTGTGCCACCCAAATTGGGCAGGCTCTATTTTCAGACACTCGCAGAATCCAGCGCAACAATAAAATAAATTTAAAACCAGAAACACTCTCTGAGGTTGTTTATTTTGTACAAAAAAATAAGGCACTTATATAAGATACACTTTTAAGTTTTATGGCTGTTTTGCTCTAACATTTAGCCTTGGTGTAAACAAAAAGAAAGAGCTGTTTGGCTTGCTAAGCAGCGGGTGGCAGCCGCACTAAGCCTTGAAATGTGGGAATCCAGAGTACTATGGCTGTCAGACTGTAACACTTTCTGAACCGCAGTTACTTCTTGTAAACAAATGTTTCTATACAATACTCCCGGCATCCTTTTATCCCTTCTTGTCAGGAACAACACGAACCGTGCAGTTCTGCGAGGAGGAGGAGGAACTGAAAATAAATCTCCTGCTCTTTTCCTCCCTCATAGACACTGATTTCTTACCCTGAGCTGACCTACTGAGTAGCAGGTACAAAATACTGAAGCACTGATTTTGACTAAAAATAAAAAAGTCGATGTGAAAAAAAATATAAATAGTATTGCTGTTTCCCCCTTTTCACAGAGGAAAAGGCAGTAAAACCCTGACCTGAGAATTTCCATGAGTCGTACAACCACTGAGCCACTCAAGTCTAACACTTAAACTGGCAGCAGCACTTCTACCTCTGCTCTCCAAAATCTAACACTAATAAATAAGACGCTATAAAGTTAACAGGCGAACAAGGCCAGAAACCACCCACACCAGGCTAAATCATAACTGACACCTAATACTCTAAAATATAAATTCACATCATGCTTTGTTACCGTATTACAAAATGTTTGTTTGCACTGAGATCCCGATCCTCGCGATCCTACACAGTAAACCTTCAACTATGGAGGATTAAACCACACACAACAGTCAGGCAGCAGCAGTCAGAAAGTCGGACTGGGGGGGCTACAGCAGGCAACAAGGCTCTGTCAGGCAGAGGAGGAGTTCGGGGGTGCAGGCACGGGAGGGGGGGGTTCCTGCAAGCCACAAGCCAGCTGGGAAGACCCTCCTACCACGTTTATCTCATGTTTAACGGCCAGAGTGGGCAGCTCGATCTCTGCGCCGCCGGTCTGGGCGGACTCCTCCGTGGGCAGGAAGCCTCGTCTGTCGATTAGACTGAAAACGGGACAAAATGAAGGTAAGTCAATGGAGTGATGCTGAAGCTTAAATCCTATGTTACCTTTTCACCGTGCATTAACATACACCCTGAATTACTTAATTGCTACCAGATAGAGGGAAAAAAGTACAAAGTATAGTTGTAAATGTACTCAATATTTACTGAAGATTCACCCCAATCACCTCTGTAGGTGGTCAAAAAAATGTGACAAAGTAGTGAGTCTCCAATCCATATATATACACTACAAAAACAAACTTTTGCATGCAGATCCCTCAGTGAAACTGGATGGTCAATATACTGAATGAATTAGCCAGTATTTGGGGACTAACCTGGGTGGCATGGGTCCACAGAGCACAGAGCAACAGTTGATGAAGATATTTTTGTGACTGTATGGGTTGGTCGTGTCTTCTGCCCCACTCTTCCCTGACCAGGAGCCTTTAATCTGGAAAACATTGATGTGCATCAGCCTGTGAAAAAGTTTCCATCCCACACTTTGACAAATTTTACTTTGATGTACATTTTTTCTAGTATTTCTTGTCCCAATGTCTGCAAAGAATCCCTTTTCCTTCAAAATAAGCAAATGTGTCTGTGTAGCATAAAATTTAAATAACCGAGAAATGTTAAAAAGTTACCCACGTCCGAATTTATTAAATGATTTTGCTAGTGAATACATGCAGAAGTGAATACTTGTGCAATCAAAAGGTGTTTAAGTTTACACCTGTGTACACAATTCCACAACTCTAAAGAAATATATTTCTGCACATATAAATGTTCTTAAGTGAATACTGCATTGCAAGAAAACATTCCATAGCTACTGTGCAGCAGTGGCAATAAACATCGTTAGACTCATGATGGCATCAGACACCTTCGACAGTACTCACATCTTCATTCGTGGTCAGATTGGAAGCGACCAGGTATGTATGGAAGCCTGAGAGACCCAAGATGGACCAGACTGAGAAGAAACATATCACCAGTTCCACTGCGGTGCAGGGCTGGTCAAGGAGAGCAGCGGCTTTTTGGGAAGGGAAGACACAGAAGAAGAACAAAAACGCTCACTGACAACACACATTCTCCTGAAGAGTGCAACACAGAGACAAGGGCTGCGAGCAAAGGATATCTGCCTGGACTCTCCTGCAGAGCAAACACCAGGCCTTTTCCACCTTGAGCCCCTGAGGAGAAAGGAAAAAAAAAACACTCAGCCTAGGAGAATGAAGTGGGTTTCAAAGCAAATTAGTGTTAAGGAGAGGAAGAGAAGCACTAGCAGTGACACATGGGTCAAACTACTTCTTTACAAGTCCTTGCAGTCAAGAAAAAACTGTCAAAAGTATTACATGAGGATGTGGTGGATTCACAACCCAACAATTTATAATATAGGAAACCCATAACAAAGTAATGCTCAAATTAGTTAATTTAATTTTAAACCTTTATCCAGCATAATGTTCAAATTCAGTGAATGCTTCCTTTAAAAACATTTTTCTTATCAGACAACTTATCTGGCATTTACTACCTTGATGTGGTGAACCCCACCCCTCTGTACACTCCAGGTGAGACAAAACAAACACTAAGAATGATTTGCAACTGCTGCTTGACCCAGCTGTGTTCACAGAGATCAAGATCCTGGCCCTTTTTATTGTTTTGTCAAAGCACGCTGACGGGAGCGGAGGACTTACTCAGCGCGAGGTGTGTGGTCACGCAGCCAAAGATGAAAGCTGTGAGGAAGGAGAGCGACACGATGAAGGTGTAGAAGAAACGGTAGTTGCGTTTTCCCACGCAGTTTCCCACCCAAGGACAGTGGTGGTCGAATCGCTCTGCAGCAGAAGAGAACACAACAGTTGAGAATTCACAGTGAATTGTGGCGGTGAGACCACTGACAAGTTAACTTATTTCGTTAGCTCCTTTCAACAGGCATGACACTAAGTGACAGGAAGCCCCAAACACTGCATCCACTCTGACTTCAGCTTATAGAGTCCCCAAAAATCCCTTCAAAGTACAGACACAGGTGCTCCAGAGGTAATAATACCATTAAATTTGGGTTATTTACATAGAAAACAAAGCCTACGCTGTTAACACTATACAGATCGATGGGATTTAGGGCTTTAAAAGGCAACAATCTATCTTTTGTATCTTTTAGTTTGGCTACTTTCATGTCAAAAAAGTATTCAGTGTTTCCACTAGAAGGCTATTCTTGTCAGAGTGAAAAAGCATCTCAAACAGAATGCTTTTTTTAAACAGAAGACCAATCTCAAAAAAATACATTTTAATCTATTCAGGTCAAGCAGTGCCTAACAGACAGCTTAGAAGTGATCAGTTTTATGGTAATACATGATCAAACAAACCACATTATATCCATCATATGAGATGCTGACAGATGGGTGTGCAATTTCAGGAAATTCTGCAGACAAATATATCAGTCTAACCCTAATTCTAACTATAATGTGAAAATGACTGTTGAAACTCTAACATCGCAGGTTGAGGCACATTTAAAAGCTGAGATACGTCAGTTCTAAAATTCAAAGCAGGAATCTACTGATGCTGTAGATCTGAAGCGTTACAGATCTTACTGTTAGCTCTTTGTGCATTTCTGCGAGCCCTTCCTCCGTGAGTCAGAAGGTAAATGTCAGCGCGTTGGCGTGTGTCCACGGCTTACCCACACAGTTGTCGCACAGGCTGCAGTGGGAGGTGCGCGGAGGCCGGAACATCTTGCAGGTGAAGCAGTACTTCAGCTTCACTACCTGCTGGTTGATGAGGACCTCCTTTGTGCGCGGCGGGGGGCGGTAGGTGGTGTTTCCAGTGTTATCTGCACAGGGGAGAGGAAGGTTAGCATTCACTGATCAATCAGCCACAGATGAGGCTTGGCTGACAGACATTCAAAACAGGTCATCGGTGATCAGCCAGTGTTTATACTGCTCGATTTCATTGCAGAACCACTAGACATTAACTGAACACAGGCTTTGTATTTTTAAATAGAGAATGGGTCCATCCAGCCTTTGAAGATGCACTATGTAGAACTGCTGAGAGTGAGGACCCCTTAGACTCAATGGACAAAAAACATGTAATCAAAAAGCATGAAATCTGTGAGAGAGTTGGTCCAGTGATGAGAACCATGTAGACTCAAACATCAGATCAGACACTTATTCCAGTTTTTCTTTGTCAGTTGAGTCTAAAGGGTCCTCGCCCTCAGCAATTTCGCATAATGCACCTTTAAGTGGCTTTGCTGTCCTCAATTTCAGATAGAGACTTGGGTGTTTTACTTTGCAGCATTTTGAAAGATTTCTATTACTGCAGTTATCTGCTCTTTTTAAAAACTCAAAGTTCAATATTTTCATTTCTGACGTGTTGTGAATTTCAGATCCTATATGATTTACATTTTAATGTATCAGACTGTAGGTGCAGCCTATGCTGGCTCAATTAACTTTTTCCTGCACTACAGGCAGCGAGAGGTGAGTGAGAACTGCAGTCATCAACACATACTGAGAGGTAATAGCTGTTTTCATTAAAAACTACTGAATTATTTCCACATGGTTAGGCCAACAATGCTGTGAAGCCATAAGAACAATCTGTTACACAGCGCGAGATTGAAATTGTACTGTTTATATTTGATGCCCACGTTTACATGATGTGCCAACTGACAAAACCGGTAAATGCAATCAGTCCCAAAACCCTGATGAGAGCATCCCAAGTCAGAAAACCGCCTGCAGCATTATCTGGAAAACAGGGCACTATGTCTTCAACGCTTCTGTGGCTTTGTTTCAAGAGTGTGGGCGACATAAAAATCTTGGATCATCCCTGGTTAAAATTATGTCACAATGAGTAGGAGTTTACGCAGGGTGCTTTGAGGCAGCAACAGACACTACTGTGCCATATGTACTCTGTATGTAAAGAAAAGCAAACGCTTGCAGAAGGCGACAGAGGCTGAAGCTTTAGGTCAGCCAACTAATCTGAACATAATCGATCGTCATAATGGCAAAAACTAGAAAATAGGACACAGGTTGAGAATAACTGAATTATCTTTGAAGGCAGATTCAAGTAAAACAATTGGCACAATTCTTTCTTAAAGGCAAAGGAAACCTCACAGTCCTGAAACAGGCTTGTTCAGGCCAAACTGAGGAGGAATCAGCTTCAAAACTGAACAGAGCACATGCCAGTGTGACATTCATTGGACTGAGTCCTGATAAATGAGTCTTCTAATGAGAACTGATGTGTCAAAATATATTAAATGATCATTAAAATCTGTGTCCAAGAGTGTGACTGGCAAGTGTTCCCTAAAGAGTTTTGTTTACATTTCAGTGTCAGGGTGTGAAAAAGCATCCCCAAGCAAAATAAAGCCCTCTAAACCATGACCTGTACAGTGAAGACTCATATGACAGTGCCATCTGCTGTAAATAGGACAGAATGTGTGTCCTTTAATTTTGACTGCACAGTGACAAGAGGCCGACAAACAAAATAATAAGCTGAGCCACATCAGTTCTAACTAGGGCTGGGAGATGTGGTGCTTTCATAAGATATTTACACACAAGAGATTTTTGATAAACAATCATTTGTAGTGTGGATCTGATGACCAATCAGGTAGAGACAAATAGAACAGCTAGAACAGTCTAGTAAGTTCACAAAATTGGATCCCTTTCCTGGGATGCAGCCTTCAAAACCAGGAAAAGACAACACTTATGCCATATCACAATGTTATGACAAACAATCGCACTGCAACAATCCTTAATGAGGATAAATTTGTTCACTTCAGGTCGGGGGAAAAAATCAGAAATGCAAAATCATATTTTTGAGGTATTAAGTGTTATTTGAGACAGAAGTCAATAATACCGGGCATTATTTCCACACATATATGCACATACTGGGGGAAACACTGAGGGAAATACACTTAAATGTTCAGCAGCTTTCAGTCCAAAATATGTCAGTATCAGCTTTGAGAAACCCATAAAGGTCTGCTTAGCCCTCACCAATCTGCTTTTCGATGTCTGCGGCCTCATCCGGTGTTGCTCTGGGCAGGATTCCCGGGTCGGTGAAGCTGGTCTGAAGCAGGGTGATGACCACAAACACAAAGAGGACTCCTCCAATGACAGGAATGCAGCCGGTCAGGTGTTTGACCAGGAAGGGGCAGCTGTGATATTGAGGGAACCACAGGGAAAGCATGAATCACACGAGAGACAGTGGCCACATCAAACATCCTGCATCTGACTGCACCTGGAACCCACTGAGTTGCTGTAGGAAAGAACAGGAAAGGCTGATCAGGTAGCTCTTGCTGAGGTACATCAGTCTTCAAAGCCATTTCGCTCCACCTATTTCAAAAGCTGTCTCACAACACCAATTCTACTTTTTTCCCACAGTCCCAGGGATCTGGTTTTAATTAACATTCAGCTCTTTTAATCACGCTCCTAATCCCTGGAGACAGAACACACATTTTACCAGAGTTGTAGGAGAAATCCCATTTCAATACTTGAATAACAGCCATGATTACAGTTTAAGATTTAAAATTATTATGTTGCATTACTGTCAATGCGTCAATGTACATTATCAATGCAGATGCTTACAAATACTTTGGTCCGACATAACTTTTTTTTTCTTTTTTTAAATGGGAGAACATTATACCAACCCCCATTCAGACATTTATTATTTTTACGTTTCTTTGATTACTGGTACAAGTATAAACTTCATAGAACACGAATAGAGACCTTTTACACATTACTAGTAAGAGCATTACAGTTCGGCTAGCATCCATCACACCCAACGGCGCTCAGTTCAATAAAATGTCAACTTTTAAAACCGTTCGCCTCTCATTTCCATTGTGGTCTACTAAAAAAACGCCGCGGAGGGCGATGTAGAGTGGCTTGAAACAAATTATGAAAGACAACAATTTACTAAAATTAATTCTTGCTTTGTGGATCTGTTAGATGCCGAATTTACCACCATATCCGACAAATTCGGCGCAGGCTTTAATTGATATTCTAACAGTTGAGGAACTTCCTTGATAAGTAAGAACACATTAAATTGACAGATTTTTGAATGTTGTTTGGCGACGTAATCTCTTTATACAAGACAGAGAAGCAATCAGAACTGTGCTATTCTGGTCGATCGTGACAGGATCATATTTAGTTTAGCCTATGTATTCGTGAGAACGGTGCATGCAAAGTTTAGAACAGTTTAATTATCGACAGCGTTTAAGTTAAACTGCATTCTTTAGCTAACGTTAGGTCGCGTTGGGGACAGCTGTGCACCTGAGCGAATGAAACATGAACTTACTCAAATATAAAGAATAATCCACTTGTGACGAGAATGAGGCCCATGGTGAGGGGGAGGACGCCACTCTGGCGGGCCACGATGATCCGTCCATCGCAGTAGAAGCGATTCTTGCCGGGGAAAACTTCCCACTTCCTCTTCGGTGTTTTCTCTTTCTTGTCCGAGTCATTCCTATTCTCTGCAACGGGATGAGGTGGAGGGGTCGGGTTGGGTGTCGAAAGTGCCTGCGGATCGATTTGCTGATACTCGCAATTTTTCATGATTTATAATATTGCAGAGTTGCTGCTCTGTCCCAGTTTGGACAACCGGAGCATTGGGACGCCGACCGAGAGCATCACCGACACCCCTGTTTCAAATAGCTGAATGGAGTCAATGTCGTCATTCCATAGAGCGAGCTAGCTAATCCAGCACTGTGGAAATCCAGTTGTAAATAACCTGGGGACTCCATGCTCACAATTAGACCCACGTTACTTCCCATGATTACCCATCCATTTACCTCAAAGTTAGCTGTCTAGGTATCCATAAAGCCCACAATTCAGCAAAAGGCGATAACCTGCTGGTCAACGTTAGCTAGTTAGCCATGTCATCTAAAATTAGCTAGCATGAGCCAGCTACTAAACCACTTAATACAAAAGTAACGTCGCTAGCTTGTTAGCTTTCTCAATTTTCTGATTTTAGCTACCCTTTGATATAAAAACAATGACGCGGGAGTTTTGGGAACGACGAGAGCACTGTTACTTTCGAAATTTCAATGCATATCGTCTCATATAGGTTTTTTTTCTAAATAGATTTGTGGCTAACATTAGTAAGCTGAAATGCCAACAAACGAGCCTTCTAGACAACTGAGCAGTGGCAAGTAGCCAGATAATATAAAAATGCAGAATTTCCGGTCACATTTTTCAAAATAAATCTGAAATAACGTTCCATTTGGAGCTACAGTTTTACTCTAAATATAATATAATGATACCCAGGTACCCAGTATCATGATTCAAGCATTTGTAGTACGTCTGCATAAATATACTCTATCTCCAATAAGCAACATGTTTGTTACTTATTGTAACAAATGTATGCTGTAACTGTATTTACTGTGTGCTTTTATTTTAAAGACAGAACAAGTAACATCCGGATTACTGTGGCCAAATCTGGACAATTTGACACCGCCCAGTTCGATGAACATAATTCGTCAAGTTTGCTAACACAACAGCGGAAACAACGCATATTTCCTTTAAAATTAAAGCATAAAATACATTTTTATTTAAATCTTCGTCAATCTACATTGTATTTTGAAGGTTATGACAGGAAGTTGTATATCCTATTTACCTGTGTTGGATGTTTTTGCTTCCTCCACCTTGATACTCAGGACAGGTAGAACAGTCGAGCGGAACTTTTTGGCGTTTTGGAGTGGTATAGAGACTTTGGATGTACATAATGGATTAAAAACAGAAGTTTTGCTCATGTGTGGGGGGAGTTACATTGATTCAGAATCTTGTCTGGGGACCGCGACTACTATATGCAGTGAGTAATGATTAGTAAGAAATTCCTTGGTCCTCTCTAATGGAGGAAAAAGCTATGACCAGTCGCCATGAGAGTGGAAGTAGTTTGATGCACGGAAGGGAATGTAGCTTAAAGTAGAATGACATGAAAGTGTCACTAACATTAAAGTTTAAATCTGGATTTTTACCTTACGCCACACCGTGTGCACTATGTGGCGTTAGGTAAACACAAAGTTAGCCCAGATACAACAAAGCACAAACTCCATGTAAAAATCTGCCAAGTAACGCTCCCTTGATATTCGCAAAAATTGTAAACATAATTTAAGACAACATCTGTTTTGATATCTCCTCTATAATTCGACATTTATTTATTAGCCGACATCAAGAGCCACGTATTTGCAAAAAAAATTACCTTTAAAATCTGGGTTGACATTTATTCGCTCAAATGTCTCCCACTAAATGCGCTGCAGTGAGCGATAGAAGCATGGGCCAATTTAAAAGTTAATATTTCATTGAAACCGAGTTGTTTTCTTGATCAGGTGTATGCCGAATATAAGAATGGCTCTTACAAATTGGTAAAAAAAAAAAAGTTGTAAGCATTGTTGAATAATTAATGTTTCTCTGTCCATGAGCGAAGTTTAAATTCCAATATTTTTAATGGTGTTTGGTTTAGGAAAAAAGAAGCTACAAACGAGAGCGGCACGTTAACTGGGCCAATGTAAACACGGGTGACAGGCCTTGTGCCTTGTTTGTATGCAGCTGATCGCTGTGCCCTGTGTCGCTGTGTATGAACGGGTTTTAACCTTTCGAAGTGGAGACTTTTTCTCCGTCAGACAATGACATGATGTGCCTCAATTCAACTTTAAGTAGGGAATATGAAAGTGACTTTGATAATTTAGCTGTTGAATGTCTTTGGCTTTGTGAGGAGACATCTTCAAGGGAACCAGTTGGGTGACTTTTCCTGGCACCTGCGGATAGTAGTTTCATTTTAGTTTGAAGGAGAGATAGCCTGAGGTGGCTACAAACGATTTTTGACAGATTGGATTAAAAACCTTGGCATACTGTTTTATGACTTCATTGCAACACTTCATATTAACAATGACATTTCAATAGATTTCATCTTCTCTTATACTTATCCAGACCTTGAAGCCAGTAAGTCATGTCTGCCAGCAGCACCGGGAGTCTGAGATACAGCTCAGGGCCCGGCAGCTACAGTCATGGACCCAGGCGAAGCAGCAGCCAGAAGTCTTCTTATGAGGAGCGCTGTGTTGACCCAGTGGAAGACTGGGCCCCAAGCAGAGTTGCAAAACCTCTCCACAAAGCCCCCCTGAAAGATGCCAATGGAAAGGAGTCTGAGACCATCGGCTTCATTCCTGGCTCAGCTGACCCTGCCCCTGGTGCTCAAACCTGCGGCCCCTGTGCCGCTCCAGGCAGCTGCAGGACCTTCGTGTGCAGCGTCCTGACTTGCGGCCTGTACAGGGTCTGCCAGCGTACCATCCTTGCCCCGTGCCTGGCGCCCAATGAGAGCTCCCCGGACGAGCCGGAGAAGGTCAGCCTCCGCGGTGTGAAGCCAGGAGACAGCAAGGAAGAGGATGGCACAGACTGGCTGGAGGATGTCCGCATTGGTGGCGTCAAAGTGGACAGCCAGAGAGAGTACCTGAACGTCGTAACCAGCGCTCCATCGTACGCGGCCCCGCCTGGAGGTCAGAAACAGCCCAGCCACCTGTCCTTCCACGACTCCATTGGCTTGGACGACTGGGAGGACGGCGACGAGAACGTGGACTCGCTAATCGCCAAGAAGCTGCTGGAGCTCTACTCCGAGTACCAGATCGAGGAGCTGGCCAGGTGCACGTCAGACTCTGTGTTTCTGAAGAAGAGCAAGGAGATCGACCAGCTCATCAACTCGCTGGCGGAGGAGCACAAGCTGGACGAGCAGGAGGCTGAGTGCCGGCTGGTGCGCGGCATCATCCGCATCAGCACGCGAAAGAGCACTAAGAGGAGGGTTCCCCACACAAGGACTGAAAGGACGCTGTCAGACAGCGGCAACGACACCATGAGAGACAGTGATTCCTTTTCATTCAGCAACAACAGTAAGTTTCAGAGATGCATCAGCCTTCCGTCCACTTCCAAAAATAATAGATATGATGTGGTATAACCAATCAGTACTATACTGGTTGTCTATGTTCGGCCTTCAGGAGAAATGCTTCTGAATGACTTTTTTGTCAACAGTTGACTATTATTGTCTTTTCTTTCATTGTTTCCTCAAGATGACTACAAATCAAATCCAAACATCCAAATATCAGAACTGACCCCCTCTGACAAGTATGCAAGGGAAATGTGGAGGAACAATGGAGGTAAGAAAAATGGCCGCATACACTTTTGGTTTAGTCACTTGTTCTGTTTTCCATAATAGAGTTTATTTTGGGTGAGACATGGGTATCATTTCAGGACAAGCTTGACAACAGTGGTAAACTGATATCACTGCCTCCTGCCCACATAACTCTGATGGTAAATGCCAGACTTTGTTGGCATCTGATTTGTTTTACCTTCTGACAAGTTCTGCTACCTCCAGCTTTTGACGTTACATTACTTCTGATTGAACAGCAAATTTAGGTTTTGGCAACACTTGAGTTCACCATTTGTCTATCCAGATGTTCAAGTAAAATCAGCTAACTCTTCACAGAGGAGAGACTGCCTCTTTTAATTGTATAAAGTGTTAAAAGTGTTTCATCCTTGGCAATATTTTTCAGTTTGCTCAAATACACCTATTAGTGAAAATTTCCTCACTTTTGCAAATCAAATAAGAAGCACAAACTGCACTTTATACTACACAACATTTTCTAATCCAACTATAAAATAGTGGAGGCACCACATGAAAATGTGCTTGAACTCTGAAAAAAGTAATGGCGCATTCACATTCTAAGCATGTTTGGAGACGTTTGTTTGAACTCTGGAGCATTTACGCCATCAGTTTAAGTAATCTGTCAGGGTGAGAACATTTGAACCAAGGTGGCACCAGCAGTTCATCATAAAGATCCTTGCATAACAAAATGAACCAAGTGTGAACTGCAATCTGAACTGATACTCAAGCATGTATGGCTTTGAAAGGGAATACTCCAACATTTTGGGCAAAATACCCTTTTTCTGTCTTACTCAGACTGAGACAAGATGTTACATACCATTTTCACCTCTGTACGTCCACTGGTTTGGTTCCTATGGGTAACATTTTGTGTTAGCTTAGCATAAAGACTTGAAGTCTACAGGAGTCATTAGCTTAGATCCATCAAAGTGAAAAATAAACCTTACAGCAACTCTGAAGGTGTCTTATTTACACAATGTATCAATGTGTGTAACATGATAGTGAAATACATGTCTTGGATTTTTTAAAAAAAAAAGTTCTTTGGAGAAGTTAGATGGTAGAAACGATATATATCTATATAGTATTTTTCAATATATCTATATCTTTATGTATCTATCTAGATAGACAGATATAGATATAGACACAGATATACTGTATATATCTATCTCTATCTCTCTATATCTGTATAGCTATATATCAATATAGATATATCAAGATAGATAGAGATATAGATATACATGTATGTATGTATATATTGTTCCTACAATCTAACAACTCGTGTTGCCCCGTCTTGTGTAAATAAGACAGCTTCGCAGTTTCTGTAAGGCTTATTTCTTCACTTTGATGGAGCTAGGCTAATGACTCCTGTAGACTTTAAGTCTTTATGCTAAGCTAACATGAAATGCTACCCATAGGAGCCGAACGAGTGGACGTACAGAGGTGAAAATGGTACCAAACATTTTGTCTCAGTCTGGGTAAGTCGGAAAAAAGGTATTTTGCCCAAAACACTGGTTTATTCCTTTAACTTCTATGAAGACCAGAGATGATAAATTATGGAAAAGAGTCAATCATGCTTTGCTAAAGTTTCAGTGACTGGAAGTTTCAGGGACTTGGTTGTGGAATGTCTCCCATCTTTCATTACCTCTTGGTCAAATGAACATGGAGGTGCAGTTGAGATGCTGTTCAAAGTTATCCTGCACCTTTTCATTATCTTATTCAGCTTATTGTCACCTGCTATTTGGTTTGCCAGCCCAAACAAAGTAATTGTGAAACGATTTCTAGTCACAAAGGACTATGAATGTGGACAGCATCAAATCACAACAACTAATTATCTGTTTTTTTGTTTTTTGTTTTTTGTTTTTGTTCCTACAGCCCATACCTCGGGTTCTCCAACAACTTACTCGCCTTCACATACCGAGACTAATTCTTCAGGCGTTCCACTCATTCGCACTTCCGTGAGAACATGATTCCTCCACAGCACGGGTGACCTACGCTTGAATTTGTCATGCTGCATCCACAAGGTCACATATGGGATGTTGAAAGGGGGGGACACCGATTGCACAGGAGTCTCTGGCTCAGCCAAGCTCTTAATGGAGACCGTGGCTTTGCTTTGAAATCGAAAAAATGTGAGGAGTCACATTGCCTGAATTTGAAGGACTTACGTGTACTCAGGGCTCTGTGTGTATTTATTTATGGTTGATAGATATCATGTCTGTGTTTGAAGGATTGCCTGACTTAGAGCTTTGTCCAGCAGGTAGACATCACTAGCAGCTTCTCAACTCTCGATGACTACAGTTAATACTGAATCACTATTAACCGTCCCCTTGTCCTTGAAGGAGAGCTGACTTGCGCTCATGAAACCTGACTCCCGTTTTGTTGGAGTGCCTTTTTTTTATCAGCCATATTTTTGTGCTGTACTATGTAAAGGACCCCTGGGTTTGGTTCTGGAATGTGCTCTAAAAATGCAGAGAGTTGTAATGGTTGGCACATATGGGCAATATGTCTTTGATCATGAATAATCTGATGTGATTGTAGATTGGTCTTCAATTCTATGCTTTACATCTGCCGTTATTTATCCATCTCATATTTACAAGATTAGTGAGCAGAAAATCTTTTGTTTTCTGATAAATTCTGTGAACCCCTCAATTGACAACCTGTATGTTTTCCAATTTCAAATGACAAAATGATGTAGTAAGGCCATTTTATAGGAATGATGATAACCTGTATATACCTCACTGATTGTGTATTTAAAGTTGCAATGAAATGGCAGTAGCTTTAATAATTTGGTGTATCTCCTGGTGGAACAGGACATAGAGGCGGAGCTTAAAATGCTGAGGGGCTGTTGTGGGCATCGGTGTAACGCGATTGGATAGCAGTATCCATTAGGGAGTGAAGCAGTTTTTGTACGGGACAGATGCTGGAGTGTTGTCTAAAAATCTGTGATGGTACTATTGGCTGGGATTTTTGTGTTTGCTACTGGTACACAATGAAGTAACCACTAAAAGTACACTGCTTAATGAAGGAGAAGCAGCATTGAGCTTTGAACCAGGTGCTTACCAGGTGTTTCATGAGTTTTCACTGTTGTATGTGGCCGTATGTCATTCAGTCTATAATTCAGTCTCATTTGACTGCAGGAGAAGCTCAGATGCAGCCAGACGTTCCAGATTGAGGTGATAGACTTGTAGATTGAGAAAGAGCCACATGGGGAAAAAACTGTCTGAAATTTCATTTCTGCACACTGGAACTGGCCTGGTCTTCTGGTCTGTAAGATTAATTAATACTGTGCTGAATTTACCAGTAAGTGACAGTATCCGAAGCTGACTGGTGTAGTCAATGTCAGTTTTTATTCCGACATGTTTGTTCCTGGCTTTGATGGGAATTTTGCCAGCTGAGTCAGTGGAATTCATTCTGCGCTGTTCCTTCCTTATCAGCATAAGTGTATGGTTTCTGTTGGTCATGGACCTATTGTAGTGAGTTATTAGGTTGCTAATAAAATTGGTCTTCAAGTATAGCATAACTGCCAAGGACATGGATTTCAGGTTCTGGTCTGGTCAGGTGTGCTTTATGTTCCACATCCAGCATTTTCATACACAGTCATTGAAACTGTGAAATCCTGACTGTGAATGAACTACTTATTTGTCTTGAGATAAAAGTATCAGAGGTACTTTAACTGACTCAACAATACCGAGGATTTCGCTTCTCTTTTCATGTGCCAGGAATTTGGTTTTAACACCTGGGAGGTTATAATAAAATGTCGCCAAACTGGTTATTCTGCTTGTGACCAAAGAGATGGAAATGGAATCTGTTTCACCTAGCTGCATTGGAAGTGGTGAATGTGTTCATGTGATGGAATAGACTAACTATAACTAATGTGATACTTCCCTTTTCACTGAGCCAGCTGAATTTCTTGCAAAGCATAGATGTTTTTCATTCATTATATTTTCTCAGCTAAACCAAAGTATGATGCTTGGGCTTTTCTCCAAGGGTAATTTATGATGCTATGGTACTTTTTCAGCATAGATGTATTGGCAGATGCTTGTATCTAAACACACATAACAGTACCCCATCTATTAACAGCTGTTGTCTATGCTTCTTACTCCTTTGTAAAAACAATAAAATAAAGTGGAAAAAAGATCCAGGTTTCTGTTTGCTTGTAGTTTGCCATGTCCCACCACATGAGGGAGTCAGAGCATGCAATAGTTTGAGCTCAGACAGAATTGCTCTTTTACATTACCCTCCTTTGACATATAAGCCCATATTTTTTTCAAGAGTGTTTTCAATCTCTGTTTTCACAGAGGTGAAATAATGTGAAAAAACATGATCAAACAGGAAAAAATCCAAATGTTTATGCACTTGACAATATATTTTTAACTATATAAAACTCCACAATACAAAACACTCACTCATACAAAAACACATGCAAGTCTCTCTCACAGAGGTTTTCATCTGTAATCTTGCTGGATGAATAACATTTCTCTTAATAAATCAAATAGATCAGTATTGCCAATAACCGGCTTGAAAAACAGCTCCGTGACCAGATTGACCGGAACAGTCTGAATGGCAGCAGCTGCCAGAAGGATGCGGCTGAAGCGGCCAGTGTCCTCTGGGTGCAGGAGCAGGATGACTTCTTGGAGAGCTCTCTGAGCCTCCCGCTGAAGGCCTTCAATGAACGGCAAAGCACTCAAACCTTGAACATCTGTACAGAGGAAGAGAGCTTTTTGTTATTGTTTGTTTCCTGCGATAACTGGGGTTTTAACTGTACTATAATGGGGATCAAGAGTGTATTGCACAATGTGTAACATAATTTTTGATATCCCCAACCTTAGCCCAGGGCTCACTAAACCCCACTAAAGATATTTCCAAAAAGTCTGGCTTAAGCTTTACAGTGTGAACTCAGGTTAGAACAAAAACAACAGAATGTTTGTTGTCCAATCAAAACGATTCTACGATGCCCTGGGCTTTGATTTTCAAGGGTGAATCCTTCACCCAGGGCTTACTACAAGGCCTGGGTTAAAAAGTGTGAACTGACACTAACCTAAGACCCAAGCTATGGTGAGCTCAAAGCTTAGGATGGCCTAGGGCTAAGAAATCCAAGCATGAAAAGGTCTTGGCTATTACAGCACAACTAATAAAGTGACAGTTTGTGCCATGTATTTACCTGGGTTAAACAACATAGCACCCTTCAGGTATGCATATTCCTTGGGACTGAGATCCAGATTCCAGAGTCGATGCAAGCAACTTTTGAGTTTGCGGACCTGAGCAAGAGTCGGCTGTGACCTTCTCTCTTCGGCTTCCTTCTCAGTCTGCCCCTGTCCGAGCAGGATCTGTCGCAGCATACTCGAATCAGGTACGTCCGTCACCTCAAACACTATCTTTTCCTGAGCAAGCCCCAGAACAAAGAGAGGGACCCAGCAGTCTCTTAGCAAGGAGAGCTGATCTCCAGATGGAAGCTGACTGAAAGACGGCAGGCTTCTCATAAAGCAAATGGTTTTGATCAGCACACTGGAGGCAACCTGGCAGGTAGCCTTAGGGTTCTTAAGGCAAACGGCCCTCCTCTGCTCACAGTGGCAGCTGTGCACTGTGGCGTTACGGTTCAGTTTGGTGTTACTAAGGCAGCTACTGTCCCTCCAGCTCAGGATGTTGTAGAGGATGGTGTGAGGATGGTGGTCCCGGTAGCCTGGGCAAGCGCAGGTAGTGGTCTTCTCGTCCAGAGGAAACATAGTGGAGGTATCCTCGGTGAGATTGTTTTTGCAAAGAAAAAAATCTGTCGCTAAGCTTGGATCCAAACACCATGAACAGTCTATCTCACTTTCTACGCTCAAGACCAGCAGCCCAGGCGCTATTTATACAGGATATCACCTGTGCATGATAAGTCAGCCTTGACCCTCCCTCTCCAGCCTGAGCCTCCTGCACTGAAAAAAAAAACAAAGTGACCCTGGACCGCTCATGCAGACACAGCTAGATTCCCTCCACGTGGAGGCGATAAGGCAAATTAAACTCAACAGTTCCAGAGGGGAAGGAAATGCAGGAGCTGGCAGGGTGAATGACATTTATCATGTTTACCTCAGTCATTAACTCAACCTGTACCAGTCTACCAAGGACTGATGGGGTCAACGCACAGGCTGCCAGGTGACCTCTGCTCCAGCTGCACCTTCATGTGCCAATTTAGTTTGACATTTTAAGTGTGGATTTTCATCTTGTGTAGATGTTGAGGTTCATACCTACAACCCAAAAATGACCTCACTTGAAGATTATTTGTCAGTGTAAATTCTATCTTCACGAGGATTACTTGACTGAAATAATTATGCTCATGTAAAATCGGACCCCAACCATTTCTGTTAGACATTTTTGTCAGAAAAAGAGGTTTTGGTTAAAATTACAATTAGACATATTTTAGATACAAGCAATAATTACAGATGTCAGGAAAACAGCACAAGCAAAGAAGAAGACACAAGTAAGATGTGGCTTTTGGAAATACTCAAAAATGAATATGCAAGAGTAATTCAGCGTAGCCTTCACACGGTCACCGCTTCTATTTAGTTCAATTAAGCTTGTGCAAATATCTTATCTGGGCCACAGAAAGAGCAGTGTGTTCTCGGTCATTGGCACCGATTGTGGATCTCACTTTCTAATCCTATCAGTGTAGTTGATTGAAGGTAGCACTGAATTCATTATCTGAAAAATAAATCTTGGTACCTTAATATGTAATATAATTATTAATTTTGAAAGGCACTTAAAGACAATAAGTCATTATGATTTAGTAGCTGTGGTAATCTCATGTTAATGTTTGATTGTTATACAATGTATATTGGATTAAGTAAGGCCTATAAAAATTATATTTTTAACAACTTAGGTGATATTTGAAAACTGTTTCAAGAGCACTTAATGGGACCAACTTAAGTTTAAAAGGGTGTCTGGTGCCTTTGTGGTTGTTTACTTTACCTCATAAAATATAAACCAAAGCTTTCCAGGAAATTGATTTATGATGCAATGATTTTCCTCACTTCTGTTGCTTTAAACTTTTACTTCCTTATGTTATGTACTGAGGTTTTACCAGGTACCTGGGTATTTGGAAATATTTTTTAAAAATGACATGTTCGACCAACATCTGAAGGCTGCCAGGTGTCATTGTGCTTGTCAGTTTTAGTTCAGGCTGTGTTGTGCTAAAGTGGGACAGCTGGAAACTGGGACAGTCAGGTCTGTCATTTTGACTAGCCTACTTAGAAATTGTTACAACAGCAGCCTTTTTTTAGTTTTCAGAGTTTGATTATTTTGAAAATGCCAGGCCATCAAATTGTATGCCTGCTCTACAAGCTATTAAAAATAATACAAAAGAGAGCACATTTAGGTAATTAGTGTTGACAGTACAATGAATGCAGCATGTTTTTAAATGCTATAACATGACTGTATAAAATATTAATTCTGGGTTGCTCTATTTTTTAACCATCTCATTAGAAACAACAAAATGTCAGTCTTTACCTCGTCCTTTGATAATTGAAATGGATTTAATAGATGAACTCAACATAAGTGGATTGTAGATTTCATCCAGAACTGTTTCCAATATTTTGTACAGTTGTACATATTTTGTTATATGATCTGGCAGCATGACATTTTCATTGTTATTCCCACATTACTTTGTGGGAAGTTTATTTTAGATTTAAGACTTAAGACTGTTCCCACTATTCCACTTTAGCAGTCATCGATCAGGAAATGGGGTCAGAGTGTTAAGGAATGAGGGGGAAAAAAGGCATATCTTATTAATCACACCACTGCTTATTTGCATGATTACCCAAAATTGTGTGGCAGCTAAGTGTGCTAGCCAAATTAGCAATTATGAATGTTTTTCCCCCTCACAATGAAATGGAGGAGGGACTATGAATTGGTCTCTATTTGTTAATCTGTTCTTTTCATGCAATAACTCAGACATTGCTGATCAGATTTTGATTAAACTTAAGGGACCAGTATGTTCCACTATTTTCATAATTACACTGATGGACCCAAAGTGTTGCTAGAAGTACAGGTCAAAACAAGGTGACATGTTAGTTGGGGACTACGGGTCTGCCCTATGCCATCCATCCATCCATCTATTCAGCACACAATATTTCAGTTACCACTAATCACAGTTTTGATTAAACTTTGGGGAATGAGGCATGTCATTGCACCATGCCTCATGCCTCACAAGTTGTACTCATTAGTGTAAGGGGAGATGCTACAATGTTTGTTTGCTTGTTGGATTTTTGTAAAACCTGGAAGAAAGATGCACCACACTCTGATTACATGCAATATGTCAGATGCCACTGATCTAATTTTCACAGCTTAGGAAAATTATGCATCTCACTGTTGCATTCCAGTATTTATTCTATTTGGCCGAAAGCAGGACGTATAATTACAGCTAAAAGCGAGGTAAATTATTTTTGATACTGATTGGCCTTGGCAGAAATTATCTCCACTGTGGGAGCAACTTTCCTTGAGAACTATTTTAAATTTCCTGTTCTCTAGAAAATTCTCCTGCTCTCTGAGCTCCTAGTACGTAGGTCAGTCCTTTATTTTTATTGGTGTTTTGGCCATCATTCAAAATATACTCCGCCAATTGGGCGAAATAAGTTTAGGCGGTGCCTGTTTCCAGGAAGTGTGAGCAGCGTGACTGGCTTCACACTGTTGCTAAGTTTTTTGCTGTCATTTGCACATTGCTCATTTTATTCAACTGTTATTTACTCTGCCAGTATGGCCGACGACGAAGAAAAGTATGACGGGATGTTGCTTGTTATGGCACAACAACACGAAGGAGGGGTACAAGAGGTAAATAGATGTGTTGCTAGCCTTCCTTAGCTTCCGTGCTAACGTTGGAGCTAATGTAGTTAGCATATCAGCTACTCAGCACGCCTTGCCAGTCAGCATTCATATACAGAAACAAGCTAGTATAATAAAAATAGAACACGCGGAACTAGCCAGCGTAGCCAAATATACATGACATACAACCTACACTTGTCAACCTACACGTGTCATAAGTTGCTTGGAGTGAGCTGGCCCTTATACATGCCGTGGAAAGATGGCATGTTCATCCACAATTCTTTCAATTTGATGCTGACCTTTATTTTCGGCAAATTAACATACCCAATAGAACGTAACCTAAGATACTTTATTAATGGCTCGGGTGTTCTGCTATATTCGGCACACTGATGATCCATTTAGTATCACTGAATTTCACTCGAATTGAGCTAACGTGAAATATTCCTCCACTGTGCTCGCTTCTGCATGTGGGGTAAGATGACGGTCTAAATTACAAGCGAACCAGCTATACAAATTGAGATTTTATGTAAATACGTGCGGCTTAGGTAACTGGGTACAAGCCGAATTCAGTAACCGCACCTAGATATTGATGAAAAACATGGGTAACCTTGTACCAGCTATGTTCATTTGCCAGTACCCCCCAGAAATATAACTGTTAGATTTTCGAACGGTGCCCGCACTGATGTTCTCTTAAAGCCATAGGAGAGAGAAGGGCACATCCTGGCGCGTGGAGCAAACTGCAGTTAGCTAGATAGCTAGACGTCATGCTAGGAGAAGCACAAGCTTTCTGGTTACAGTGCAATTTCTCAATAACCACCTTCACTTATTGAAATGGTTAACTGAGAAACAACCTGTCAAGACTCTGCTGAGGTAGTGGCAAGGATGTAGATTGTGCCAATGAGTAATTTGCCTCACCCAGTTTTGTTCAGGGACTTTGCAGACAGATCAAGCAATCAAAATAAGAGAGTTTAGGGAGGCTGAGGAGATGAGCACTCAACATAAGGTTCATATGGTAAGGGGACCATATGATGAACCACCAAGTAGTCATAATGGTGGTAGATAGAAGTTATCATTAAGATGGGAGAGGGAGGCCTAATGAAACAACATCCATATATGGATAAGGTGGCCTCTGATTCTCTGCTAACCTATTTTCTTCTCTTGACAGTTAGTGAACACATTTTTCAGCTTCCTCCGCCGCAAAACGGATTTCTTCACTGGCGGAGAATCAGGCGCCCCAGAGAAGGTGAGCTTCACACAAGCCTCCTGTGACATTTGATACACTACATGCTGTATACCATGGAGTGACAATAACCCTTCTGTGTTTCCACCCCGGTCCCACCATTTCTTTCTTTCAGCTAGTGAAGGAGTGCTTCGCCCACCACAGTCAGATTGCACTGAAGGCCCACAAAGAAAAGCAGGTCAAACAGGAGAAGGAGAAGAAAGAGAAGGCGGAAAGAGCTGCCAAGCTGGCAGAGGAGAGGAAGAGGACAGACGAACCCAAAATCCGGGAACTGACCGACGAAGAAGCAGAGAAACTTCAGTCTGAAATTGATGAGGTGAGGTCTGGATGCTGTGATGCTCTGTTGTGGTGAAATCAACGTCAGCGCTGTGTTACATCATGTATTCATATTGCTGTGTATTATACATTTTAGAAAAAGAAGCAAGAGGTGAAAAAGGAGGCAAATGCAGAAAACACACCTGACAAAGCAGACAAAGGAGACAAGGGGGTGAGAATTAAAGAAAAATATGAAGTATTTTGTCATGCACGCTTTATGGTTGGCATAAGAGGTTGGTGTTGATGAGAAGTAGAACGTGTCAGCTGAGTTATTTGCTGAAATGTCTTTGTTTCTTCAGTCTGATTCAGAAGGAGAGGAGGATGAGAAGGACAAAGATAAGCTGAAACCGAATGCAGGCAACGGAGCTGACATGCCCAATTATAAGTGGACGCAGAGCCTGTCTGAAGTTGATGTAAGTACCTTTGCCCTTTGGCCTCAAAATAATGCTTTGGTGTGTTAACTTCTGAGAGATACTAAGGCATCGTGGAGCTGTGTTTATCAGGCCTCCCAGAGTAGGTGTGTCAGCTTAGGGTCATCTGCCAGGTCAGCCAGATATCCTCTGAAGTTTCGTTTACATTTGCATCATGAGACACTCTCCTCTGGACAGCAATGTTGCATGTCCATGTGTTTTTTTTTTTTATTTTCTTTGCATATTAAAGGCAGATAACTTAAAATGTAGGGTAAAAATGGAGTCTGTAACTACAGTAGGGAAAGGTTTTTTCTTTTTTTCCTTAACATGGCATCTTGGCTTTTCAAAAACCAAATTCAGGTCAGTCAATCTGGGTGAGACACTTCACTCCTCTATGTCTGCATAATGCATACTGCCTACACCTTAATACAGTCAAAATCACGCTGTGGTAAAAATGATTTTCTGAATATCTTTTATGTTCTTTATTGAACCCCATGCAGTTAATTAAAGGAAGTAAATATTGCATTTATGTGAAAACTTACTGAATTGCGAAGCCTCACAACCTTCACTCCACCATAGTCAAAATCTCTGATCTGGATTGATGACAAGTTGCTAAAACTCTGTCCAATAAACAACTACTTGTGCCTCCATGTAACTTGTGTTTACACACTGCAAATAATTTCTGTCTTAGAAAGTAATTTATAATCTTAGAATTTAAAATCTTGGTTTTCCCAAAACAGGTGAAAAAAATCTGCCAGTGGGATGAGATAATCTCACTTGATTCCAGTGTAGTTTCACTTGTTTCAGGAATTTGTCTGGCAACAACATAAATATGTTGAAACAAGGCAGAATGAGGCAGATGAGCCCACAAGGATCAAGGAAACTCCGGAAACAAGTTGATTAGTATTTGAACTAAGTGGCATTATCTCATCGCACTTTTTTTTTTTGTTTTAAGAAAAACAAGATTTTATTTCTAATTATTGTTAGGACAGATTTTTTTGCAAACTAATTACAGGTGCGATTGTACCTTTAGATTATCAGCCTATGTCCACTTAATTGGAATCAACAAAGTCGCCAACCAGCAACTCCCGGTGATTCAACCTGCCATATTTTGTTTTGCTCTTTGTCGATATTTTGATGGCCAGAGCAGAAAAGGCCTAAGGAGCCTGCAAGAATGTAGTATGCCATACCAAAATGTAACATCTTTCCACAGCTGGTGGTGCCTTTTGATGTTAAGTTCCGCATTAAAGGCAAAGATGTAGTAGTGGACATCCAGCGGCGCTCCCTCAAGGTCGGCCTGAAGGGACATCCTCCTGTGATCGAAGGCCAGCTTTACAACGAGGTGAAGGTAGAAGAGAGTTCCTGGCTCATCGAGGATGGAAAGGTTGTCACCGTCCACTTGGAAAAGGTACACGAAAGTTTGTCTTCTACACTGTGGGTCACTTCATCTACCATCATAGTCATAGCCCTGCTTCTCTTTTGCAATAATACTGCACTATTTTCAGACACTCTCTCAGTTAGGAAGTACCCACTGGCTACGACTGCATTTGCAGTTAATGAAAAGAACACTGAACCTAATCCTATACTTTGAACTTCAGATTAACAAAATGGAGTGGTGGAATAAGATTGTTGCCACAGATCCAGAAATCAACACCAAGAAAATCTGCCCAGAGAACTCAAAGGTAAATGGTGTAAAATATTTGGTACATTATACTTTTATCTGTAACTGCTGTGCTACTTGAAGCTTTAGACGTCACAGAGGTTATTAAGAATATATTTGTTTCTCTCTCTCTCTGTTCCACTGTCTCTCTGATGCCGAGCAGCTCTCAGACCTGGACGGAGAGACGCGAGGTATGGTAGAGAAGATGATGTACGACCAAAGGCAGAAATCAATGGGCCTACCCACCTCTGAAGAACAGAAGAAACAAGACATTCTCAAAAAGTAGGTTCCCGGCGTTACATTTCTCCAACATGGAACACCACTTTAAAGCTTGGCGAAATATATTTTTATGTCGGCTTCATTTTTAGGAGAGGGCCATCGCCCTTTTGTTACCTTGACTTTTGCAACGTCTTTATATAAAGCGTGTCAGCTCGCATCTTCTGTGTTTTATAGGCTAACTCAAACACGGAGGCTACTGTATATTGCTGTTAGTTTAACTGAGTCTTTATGGTGTATGAAAGATTTATAAGAAAGGTGAAATTGAAAGCTGACTGCCTCGCTCGTCTTCAGTGTTGTCTGTTTCCTCTCAAGGCCATGCTACTTGCTGTAATTAGGGCAATAAAAGATAGTTAAGGTGTCTGTACCAGCTTCTCCCAAGCACCAGCAGTGACCTCATCCAGAGTGACACGTTACTCTGGGATCTGATTAGAAATTAGGTCTGCTCAATGGCATGTTATTAGTCTCTGCAATGCTCCAATTTGCTTGGTCTTATACTGTCGTTTTAGTATTATTTATTTTAATGTCCCTCCACCATGGTATACAGTATACAGGACATAGACCCCTATAGAGTAGATATCTGATCAGATTTTGGAGCTGCTTAAATTACCATATTAATGGAGGAAAAACATTCTTTAATGCACTAAAATACAGAGTTCACATGGGTATTGCCAATTTATTTGAAGACAAGTGTGTTGACAAAGAAATGCTTGCCACTTAACAAACTAATTACTTTAATGTCCTGAGTAAAACTGTTTCAATGTATTATGGTGATCGAGGTGGAGACATTAGGCAGCAGGTTTTTTAATGCATTAAAACATTCAAACAGTGTGGTGTAATTAGTGAAATCAGTCACTCTAGGAACAGCGGCCCTTCACCTCCAGTTAACCAGTGGTCCATATGACATATCACCAGGGATTACAGGGAGCAGTTACAGTTAGTTAGATAAGGGCTACGTGTGGGATAACGTTGGAGCCGTCAGAGATGTATGTGGAGGACAGTCTCTTATCGCTGTCAGTGGTTAATAATCCGTCTTTTCCCCTTCTGTCGGTTACAGTGGAGGCCAAAGACAGGTTACTCCTGTTCAACAGGGTCTTACAGCATGTGTCTGCTATTATTTTGACCTCCACTTCCTCTCACAGCTTGTTAAAGCAGTGTCTAAAGATCTTGTATACTTTTTATTAGGACTAAACAATGCCACTGTGGCTCTAGGAATAAAGATAGCTGGTGTCAGACTTACAAGCAAGCAAAAAAATCACCAACTGGCTCTATAATTGAAGTTTAAAAGTGTTAAGGTGAAGTTTTGTACCCTTTGTGCAAAATAATGAAATATTGACACTGCAGCAGCATGCAATGATGTCTCCTTCTCAAACCCTCCATTGAACTTAAAGGAATACTCCCACCATTTTGGGCAAAATACCCTTTTTACAGCTTATCCAGAGTGAGACAAGACACCCTCCACCAGGGACACCATTTTCACCTCTGTACGTCCACTGGTTCAATTTCAGTGGGTAGCATTTCGTGTTAGCTTAGCATAAAGACTCGAAGTCTACAGGAGTCATTAAACTAGTACTTTCAAAGTGAAAAAAAATAAACCTCACAGCAACTCTGATGCTGTCTTATTTACACAGTATGAACATATATGTTCAGGGGTTATTGTATCTATGGTCTAACTTCTCCTAAAACAACCCCCATTTAACAAAACAAAAAAAAAATTCTAAGACATGTATTTCGAATACACATGTAAGGTTTATTTTTTCCACTGTAATGGAGCTAGGCTAATGACTCCTGTAGAGTTCAAGTCTTTATGCTAACCTAAAACAAAATCAGGAAATGGGTATTTTCCGCAAAAATGTTGGAGTATTCCTTTAATTTTAAATGATTTGCCTAAAATGGACTGCATCATGCACTGGGGTACGACATGTTTACTGTCGCCTTGTTTGTGACTATGGCATCTCTTGTGTATGCAGGTTCATGGCTCAGCACCCAGAAATGGATTTCTCCAAAGCCAAGTTCAGCTGAGAGTTGCTGTCAGCCTCGCCTACAGTATCCAAAATCCACGATGCCTGTGATTCCATGAGAATCCTGATCAGCACCGGCCTCAGGCACTGTGCTCGCTGTTGAACCACCCCATCATCCTCCCAAACTCTCTACTGTTTGTCTAGAAAATGTTTTTGTTGACTACATGTCTTGAGTTCATGTAGATATCATTGTTTTTTTTTGTTGTTTTTTTTTAGTCATGATAACAAGCTTGATGACTGTAATGTCCACATTTTCCCTTTGCATGTGTTCTGAATATTTAAAGATATGTCTGGATTTTTTAATAAACTCAGATGGAAAGCCAGTCATATGGTGCGTGACTAGAAGAAAAATAATTACTGCACTGTCATCCAGTGTATGAAGAAACACCCAAATCTGGTAGTTTACTCCTGAAACACGTCAGTGGCGGAGTATAATGTAAAAAGGTGAGTGGTAAAGTGTCAATTAAAAGCTTTTATCTGCCCGGTTTTTATATTTTTATTGGCTATGAATTTGACAGTTCACAAATTTAAAAGAGTTAAAGTCCAGGATTAGCCATTTTACCAGCCCCCAGAGTCACTGACCTTGGTCGTGTATTGTTTTTGGATGACGTCCAAGGGCTACTGACAATGAGACCGTGTTCTCCTGAAGTCACCACCAATGTTAATTGCATAATACGCCCTAAAATGGAGCATCTCGGAATGTGTTTTTTTTGTTTTGTTTTTTTGTATTTTTTCTTCTTTACACTGACTATAGTAGATGGGTCAGATGCACTGTCATAATCCCTTTATAACTTGTTGTAGCGTTAAAACCTGCCTCTCTGGCCACCGTTTAAGAGTAGCCAGAACTTTTGAGTTAAACTTTGAGGTAAAATATTTGTACATCCAGGAGCTTGACTTATTATTCAAAACAAAAGTATTTTATTTTTTTATATTATCCATGCTTAGACTAGGTTTTGAATCCATTTATGATCAATGTTTATTCATGACACACACATTTCAATACATATCCTAGAATATATTAGCTGAATAATGCACTATGAAACAACCAATGCTTTTTAATGCCTGTTCACACGATCCATATTTTGGATTTTTCAAAAAAGGGTTGAAATGGTTTTGAACCACAAGGGAGCAGTGTTTTACTTTCAGTGTGAGCAGCTGGGTGTGGTTTTGGAAAGTCAAGTACCTAACTAGGTTTATGCATTTAATACCTATACTGCTTGCTTTTTAGGAGAAAAATATAGTGACAACTTTCAAAGTATACATTTTTGACATATTGTAGCTATCAGTGGGTAATAACTCAAAACTGAGGCTGTGAGGGAGCCCAGTTAAGTTTGGTGTTTTTTGCTGGTAAAGTCTCCATATTTGTATACTTTGTATCTTCTTTGGGAATAAGGCTACCCCAAAGTACGGTATATGCAGTTTGCCGTTATCAAGAGTTACATTAATGTTTAACCCATTTTGGAAGTTGAAATTTCTCATCAAGTGCATGCAGTCATTGTCATGTCATTCTGAACACTCTGCATGCTTTTACCAATGAGGGAAAGACATGGTTTCTCACACAGACCACAGTGGATATCATGCATCTCTGCTAAATGTTACTTCAGTGAGGACCAGTTTGCTTACAAGTCTTTTCTGCTTGTGTGACTGTCCACAGCTAACTGGACTGGCCTGTCAGGATGGTGAGAGGATGTCACCATCACGGTGGCGGCTGTAGGCGACATACATTAGCTTATGCTGGCCAGCAAGTCTTCCTAATGTGTGAAATTGCTCGTGTAGTTCAAAAACACTCTTCAGACGTTTGCGTCATCTAAGCATGGCTGTTTTCCATAAATTGATCCACTGATTTCACAGTACAGGTTGACATTTTTAACAATTGATTTTCAGGCTGTGTAGTATTGACCACACTATGGGGCATATTGCTTCAATAAACATGTTGAACTTTTATTTACTGTGCTCCATGGACATTAAGCTTGCTAAAAGAGGGCTCTCTGATGACTGACTGTGAATTATTATTTAATAGACTAGGCTGTTACAATAGTGAACACTTAGGGTAGGCTCAGCTTGATTTATAGTTGGGGAACGGGAAAAAGGAGAGCACTGGGCTGCACTGTTCAATACTTGAATTAATAGCCCATTGAAGTCAATTGGGTGCGGCAAATAACTTAAAATGAGTGAGTTCAAATATAATCTTGTGGTGTTTATCATGGAGAGGAAAGATCAAGCAAAAACTAAAAATTGATTTGGAAGCCGAATTTAAAACTAAATTCTCATCATTGGAGCATTAAGAACCAATGTTCCCTCTAAGATAATAGGTTGGTGACCTTCTACCACATTGACTGAATACTATTTTACCAAATAACATTCACTGCTGCACTTTGTCCTCTGAAATTTCTTCAGTATAAATTAGACTTTTTGGTGGCAAATGACATTAAATATGAGGCCTTTGCGATAGCTTATGGTTTTAGTTTATTGCTACCCCAATGGTAGCCTAATTTAGATGTTTGAATAATAAGTTCCGTTAACTGCTTAAACAAGGGAGAAGTTAAACTGAAGTTCCTGATGGGTTTGTGGATGAGTGGGATTGGGGTGGGGCGGTGGATGACTCTGCAGAGGTTGAGGGCAGGGAAGAGGCAGAGTCTGCTCAGCTGAGAGCAATGTCTCACCCAGGTACCAGAATTTCTTCATTAACGAAGACACACAGACATCAGAGGATGGGCTTTGGGGTTTTGGGCGGACGAGGGGGTGGTCTGCAAACACACCGCCCTGCCGCTGCGCTGACTTGCTGTTCCAGACTTGACGACTTGTTTTTTGGCAGCAGCCCCTCGTAAATCACCCAGAAGCCTTTGCGCTATGACTCACCATCATAATCTTGGTGTTTGCAGAGGCCACTTCGCCCTTCTCTCTTCTTCCATAAGGCTGCTTGGTAACATATTCCTGGAAGAGAAGGGATACGTGAGGGGACAACCAGAAAAAGATGGGGTGGGAGGGTGGCGTCTCCTTGATTTGTCAGATTTAGACGTCCGTGGTGCCTGATTGAATGAAATGACACACTGCCATTCATCTGTGCGTCCGTCTCATATCCTGTCAGCACAAATTACTTTCACAAAAAAAGCATCTCAACGTACACTTGAGTTACACCCAGTAATGTAGTGAGAAATAAAAAGGACGGTAAACTATAACCTCTGGTCAGCAATTATCATAAAGCAAACCATTACAAATACAAACAATAAATTCAATTTTCAATAAAGAAATTATTTCTTATCAATTACATTGCCTTGTTAACAAAGTATTCTTATTAATAATAAAAAAGGGCCTTTGATGAGGAATTGTGTCATCAGCCACACGTCCAATATCACTGATGTAAAAAAAGAATAGTGTGGGGTTCAAGAATGGAGCCTTGTGGTACGCCCTTGGTGTACCAGGGCTGAGCCAGTCCATTAGTTTGATACTACTTACTACATTATGTACCTTGAATTTACATCAGAAACATTCAGATCAGCCAATAAAGATGAATAAATACTTATTTTGTTAACAAAAGGATAATAAATTGAGTTTAAGTGGGTTTAGCCTCCATAATATCTCTGGAACTAATGAAACTAATAACTAGGACTGTGGTTAGAAAAAAACTGGAATCAGATTGACAGTCCCCGTAAAACATTAGTGGTCCAACCAAACATCATCTGCATCTGCTGTTTGTCCTCAGTGTCCTACCTCCTTGGTGCTGGGCACACTCTGTAAAGCGTATTTGGAACACACGCACACACACACACACACACACACACACGCACACACACACACACACACACACTTCCAAGGGCGGAGAAGAAGCTAGTGTGCCAAGCTGGTCTCCAATTGTCAGTGAAGTGAAGGCCAACAGAGGCTGCAGGCCAGGGTGTACAGAGCAGATCAGCCATATTGGAAAACAAAGGCTTCAGTCAGTTCAGTGTCCTCAGATCCACACACACACACACCATGACTGACTGGGCAGAAAAGACCCTGGCCCAGCAGGACCTGTTTACTGCTCCAGACTGAGCAAAGTCCATCTGCAAACATCCTCTCCTCCAAGTCTGAACAACTGCCCATAAACAGGCAATCACACACACACTCACACACACACACACACACATACACATACACACAAAGGGCTTAACAATTCAGTTTTAGGGATTTCTGACCCAAGTTGGCTACTGGACAAGACAACAGGGTCATTCAACACTACCTGGCATTCAGTGAACATTAACTAATGAAAAGATCAGCTCCAGACGTACACCACATTACTATATTTGCTGCATCAGTGTTATTTATATGAAGATGTGGTATAACATAAAGTTATATAGTGTATCTGATTGTATGTCTTATAATGAAATATCATTCACGTCAGTGGTGAATTAGATATCAGAAATGTCATACATGAGAAATGCACAAGTTGGAATAATGCAAAGAAGCCTAACATGGTCCATATATGAAGAAAATAATAGAATAGATATGCCATGTCATCCTATTTAATATGCTTCCCTTGTGGTAAAACTAAATGTTTTCCACTTTCTTTAGCTTGTTTCCTTTCTTAACATTGTTCTGGCATTTTATGTTTGGAGTAATATTTTGTTTAGTGTAAAATGTAAAACTAAAAGGTTATTGGAAACAATGCAACAATTTAAGGCTCAAACTCTAATTCAGTAAATATTGATAATAAAAGGTGTATCTTCGAGCTATGTCCCGTCAGCCTGTTATATATTGTAGAAACTGCAAATACATATGTTTTACTTGTGTTAAGAAACTGACATATACACTAAGCATTATTTTTTTCATCTGACTATTTCATACTTTCAAGTGAAACTGCATATCACAAAAGTTGACACAAACATAGTCAGTTTAGTTAAGCTGCTTCATGGTGAACTCCTGTGATCTCCTCCTGAAGCCATCAGTACTGACAGTTTGAACAAAGACAGCTAGTGTATTTAGTTCAGGCTTAGTGAGTTAAATTCCTAAATTTGGAGAGGCAGTAAACTGGAGGTTTTCTGAGATCTGAGCATTTCATGGGGGAACCTTTGCTCCGCTGTCACTGGCCTTGCCAGCTGCAGGTCACATTGCTGCTTCATTGCTGTTTGCCTGTGGCCCCGTGACCCTCCAGCCTTCATTTACACCTTGGTGTGGACCAGTCCATCACTGGTCTGGGACCAGTGCTCTCTGGACCTGACACACACATCACACCACTGACATCATGTGCACACAGCCAACCCACCAGGCTCAAGTGGGAGTTTGAAACCAAGCTGGCTCAACCATTGGATGCATTTATATTAATCCATTCTTATCTTTGTCTTTTTTCCCCTCTCCCAGTGTTTTTATCCCATGTTTTCTTGTTAAGTGCCTTTAAAAAAATACATTTGCAAATTATGTTTTAAAACTACTTTCTTTGCCTCTGTTCTGAAAACTTTTTATACATCAAAAGGGAATATGGTGATTTTTACACACATCAATTATGCCTTTTATTTCATTTGTTTGTTTTCCCCAAAGAAAACAAGAATAACTTCCAGAAAACAACATTTTTTTTTTGAAAAAATATATCAGTGATGTAGTAATAAATATAGTGGTAAGCAGGTAACTGGTAAACTTTGACCTCTAGTCGGTAATCAACCACCCATATTTATAAACAAATATCAGTTATATTTTAGAAAAGCATTAATTAAAAAAGAGTAAAGACCCTATTGTCATATTACTTGCATGAGAATGATACTGGTAAATTCTATTCAGCAAGATATAAAGATGCGCAAACTGAACTGAGGTTGGTTTCTGCTAATATTGCAAAGTTACTTCTACAGTAAACAGTTATGTTAGTGAATATAGAGGCCATAGTCATTCTAGTGTCTGGTGTTGGCAGCATTTTGGGTCTATATGCTTCTGAATTTCATGCCATGGAGGGCTGAATGTGTTAGCTGTACGTCACACCATAATGCAGATTGTGACAAACGGGTGGCAGAGATGGAAGGAACTAGGATGGATTCCTTAAACTGGCCACTTCTCCATCAACTCCTCATTTCAATTGTATGTCACAGGACCGAGATTCACTTAGCATAGGTGTGCTGACGCTGTTATTTTAAGAAAGTTCATATTGCGGGGCCAAAAGTTGACTGAGGTTTAGTGCATAAGGGCAGATAAGTGATAAGTGAGAGTTACAGCTAGAGACTAAATCTGATGGTTTCAAAATTAAACCACGTGAAATACTGCTTTCTTGTCTACTGCATAAATATTTGATGTTAGACATTTTTCTCATCAATTAAACCAGTGTCTCACCCCTTGATTTCTCAGTTTATATGGATTTTATTTTAAAGGTACGTTTACCCTGGTTTTATTTTTACTTTTTAATCATCCCCCATTTAAATGTCTTGGCAAAACAATTGTTCAGTTGAGAACTGATAACTTTCTGAAGCTGAAATCAGCAGCTTAGCAAGTGTAACTGAGATAAAGGAAAACAAAACAAAATTTGAGAAAAACAAGGAAATTTTTAATTTATTATTAAATGACATAAATAAAACTCACAGCGAGTTCAAATACAAATAGATAGGTATGTACATGTGTTTTGCGAGGGAGTCTTCATGCCTGACAACCCTGCGAGGACGCGAAGGCACTTGTGTCTTTCAAATCCGACTGTGGAAGGCACGCATTTATATTGCAATCAAAAAAAGGCACATTTATATGGAAAACAATGCACATGGACGTTAATTTATTCTATATACACACATATACACATTTATATGTTAGCACAACCACTTATTTCATCTTATATATTTTAGAATAATAACAAAATGTCCTAACAAATAAGTCAAACATTGTGGATCTTTGCTTCAGTCTGGCTGTGTAGAGCCATATGGATATGACATGTTATAAATGTGCTATAAAGGTGTAATTAACATGTATCCATATGGGTTGGGCAGTTACTCAGAGCAAAATATATAACAGTGACCTTTCTGTCTAGGGACCAAGTCGATCATACAACAATGCGTAATAAGCCAATATAATATGGTTCATTATAAAAAGACACAATGGCAATAGTGATGCTGCAAAAGTGGGGCCTCTGGATTGTCTTTCACACTCTTTGCACATTGAAATCAACTTCTTTCAGTACAGCATACCCCATATATGACTCCAGTCTAACTTTACAGTTTATGGACTTTGGACTTGGAGAGTCTGGAATGGATAATCTAAGCTTGTTCACACACAAAAGCCAAAGGGGATCCTTGCGAGTCTTGTGGCATTTCCATATCATCCCCAGGCTATAGATGCATGTGTTTTGTTATGTTCCTGCTTCCAGTTCCTCCAGGCTTCAGAGATGACTGATGGGCAACAAGAGGAGGAGGAGGACAAGGAGTAGGAGGTTCAGAGGAAGCATGGAGTTTGCAAGCTGCTCAGTAGCTCTGGGCTACGGGTGCCCAGGATGCGGTCAGCCGGGCAATGGAGCTCTCAAACTGGGCTTCCCCAACCCCGACCTCGGTCAGGCTGGGGTCGTACATGGAGGAGGGCGAGGAGACAGGCAGCGAGGAGGTCAAGCCTGTGTAGGAGGAACCCCTCAGGAACTGGGAAGTCAAACCCCCGGCTATGGAGCCTGAGGCTGAGCCCGAAGGGGTGAGGGTGGTCCCTGCTACTGACCATAGGCTGGGGTACTGGCTGTGGACGAGAAAGACAAGAGGGGTCTTAGCACTCAGACATTATACCATTCAATTGGAGAGTTGTAGAATTGTGGTTGTATTCAATGCTGTCTGCTAAAAACTGAGTGCACAAAGATGGCGACCTCCTGGATTGATGTCATTCGGTCCTCCCAGCCCATCCCACAGTGCAATGCGTACCCAGCAATGCTCCGCCTCTTCCTCTCTGTCCACACTGGCAAGAGAAGATGTTTGACGTTTGGACGCTTTGCAGTGTGGGACAGCCGTGTATAAAAAAGTAACGACATCAAACCAGGAGGCCACCATCTTTTATTTCAAGTGCAATGTGTAAACATCCACTTTGACAGGTGCTGCAGAAAGTTCAAAGTACGTCCACACAACATTCATGCTTCACCAGACAACCTGGATTGAAATCTAAAACAATGGTGGAGCCAGAATGCTGCACGGACGTACTTCTCCGTCCTTTGCGCACCTTTAAAATGTCTCTAGCTGTAGATGTGTGGTACCGGTTCAACTATATGCTTGAGTTTAGAAGCTCACCTGGAATTCGATGTGGAGTTGGTGGTGTGGGACAGAGTGCCCATGCCTGTGGAGTTGGGGATCTGAAGAGCAGACCAACTGTCATGAGTAGGCAAAGTGCCTGAAGTGTTGTCCATGTAGTTGTCTGAAAATTAAAAGGTACAAAGCAATTATTCCATGATTGATTCTCCCAGTGATGCCAGCAGGTTTGGCTTTAGGGGATCTTGAATGCAATGATATGCATGAGGCATGAGTGGTTGCTTACTTGTGCTGGAGCTGCGGTGGGGGTAGTGGCTGGGGTACGGGGCCGCTCTGTGGCTTCTCAGGCTGGAGTATCGGTCACAGTAGGAGCCAGAGGAATGGCCTGCAGTCCCACTGAACTGTGGAGGGCTACTGCTGGGGCAGATGGGAGTCTGGCCTGGGAGGAACCAACCTCCAACTGTGGAAATAAATGAATGCAGTTTAGGCATATTACACGTGGCAATATGTAAACCATGATTGCAAGCATTTATTTTGAACTGGAGTTCTTCTGGCATGCTTGAAGGCCACAGTGTGGGCTGAAAACATTAGAATTTGTTTTTGATATGTGTTTTTGCACCGATCACGAAATACCTTTCTTTATCATTAAGCAACAAAGAGCACTTTCAACAAAAGCTACCACATACCAAAACCCGGTAGAAGCACTATCTTCATTTGGGCATTTGTTTTGAATATTTGCCATTTTGAAGACACACAAGCTGTTGTCTGGATAAGTTGTTCAGAGACTTGAAACAGTACTCACGTTGAGAGTAGCCAGACTGTTGACCCTCTGTGCTGTGATCAGGCACATCTTTATGGTCGCTCCTGCAAGACAAGAACAGTTGACATAAGATCCAACATGCTCTCCAAATACAGTAACTTTGCATTCTAACAGTCCCAGCGCAGTTTGGAATTAAAGCCCTTACCTTTCCTTGGCATCTAGGAACGCTTTAGCGAACGGATTATGTTTAATCTTCAGAGCAGTAATCTGTAAAAGAGGAGGATATGGCTACTGTTAACATCTCAGTCATATGATACAGAACTAGTCCTGTTAGGATGTTGTTTGGAGGACATGCAACATGTCATAAAACTGACCTCTTCGTTCTGATAAGCTGTCACAGCAATGAACTGTGTTTCAGGGAAAGACTGGCTGCTGATCATTTTCTGGATCCCTCCAACCTTCACGATGTGTATCCTCGGCTCATATTTGTGCAGGGAGTTCAGCATGATCTGTAAAGAATTTACAATTAATTACAATTACATTTAATTTTATTATTACAAAAAGCAACCGTCTGTATTTAAATCACGATTTAGTCTGACTTTTGTAACTTTTTTTTCCTTTACACCATCATCTGCCAATGAATGACATCATTTTGATTATTTCCAATGTTTCATTGAATCAAGCACATTTTCTTGATACTTGTGTAGCAGAGCACTGGCTCATTTTGAAAAATAAAATAAAATATAAAAATTTTAAAAAGCCTAGGAGACTACATGACTTGCTAGGATGGATATTTCTTTGCTGCCCAGTGAAATTCCAACAAGCAATCTTCTAATGTAGCACAGCTGAAAGACTGTATAAAATGTTAAAGCTATCCACATTACCATGATTACTTCTGCAGATGAATCGCGCTTATTTAAATTGCAAGTTGAGTGTGCGAGCGCTCCTCACCTGTCCGCCCCCGTTGAGTTTATTGGAGAGTTTGACTTTGCTGAAGGAGACAGGCGCTTTCATCCAGTGCGCTCCGAAATTGGGAGAGTCCGGGTGGATGTAGACGCAGCTGGGGCTCTGGGGTTCCGGTTTGCCTCCGGGTACCCACTCTCCGTTCACATATTTCCACCGGTTGTTGTCTGCAGCCACGAAATCCAACAGGACAGAGTACATGGCGTTGGGGTCTAACCCAGAGACACTGGCCCTGAGCACTGGAAACATCCTCCTGGAGATGGTAAAAACATTGAATTGTTTAACACTTGTGTCTGGCAAAATGATTTTAGAGAACATCATTGCAATTATTCATACTCACAGAACGAAACCCCATCACAGCATAAGGCCTTACTAGCGCAAAATCTTAATTTTTGCCAGTGCGTGTGTTTGGGAACCAGGCATCCCATCAAAATCTACTTCAGAAGTGTTTTCTAAATTCTAATAAACCAATGCACAACCGCACACTTTTGCTTTAGGATAAACCAGTGCGTAAAAATGAGTAAAACGGCGAAAGGCCCGTGCGTAAAGGCCACCACCGCGGCCTCCAAACTGGATCAGACCTACCTTCCAGTTTTAGTGACAATCATCTCGTTGGTCAACTCTTTGAACTTGGTCCATAGCTCGGCATCCTCCAGTGCCAGTTTAATATCCCTCTCGGACGCGTCTCCTTTCTCGCTGCCCTTCTGGAACTCGCTCTCCACGGCGCTGAGGAGATGCTCCAGGCGCTGGTCGGGGTTGGAAGAACTCATATTTCCAAGCAGTGCAGAGGATCCAGATCCCTTCCAATAAGACGCTTATAGTGCGGGGTCAATGACTCTGAGACTGCACTGACAGCGAGATAAGGCCCAAATGATACTGGCCTCTCAAGTCTGAGGCCTTAAAATTTAAGGGCCCTCAGGGACCTCATGGGGTTATGGGGCGTGGTTTGTGCGCACAGGCCACGCCCCTTTGACGTTGCCTCTTTTGGTTCAGCGTCTCCAAACTCCAATGACCATACCAGGCTGGACTTCATTCTACAATTTAACAGATCCTCCAAAACTTTTTATTTGTTTGTTTTTAATGCATTTTCAAATATATTTCTTGTAAGTTTTATACACTGAAATAAGAGGCCAATTTTTCAAAAGTTTGTCATGGTTTCTCACAGTATCAAAGATGAATTAACTTCAAAGGAGA
>OMLF01012596.1:5998-17587 GCA_900302615.1 Holocentrus rufus | reverse complement strand
GATGAGTATCCCATCTGCCTGTAGTCTGAAGAGCCTGTCTGAGGGGTCAGCAGAAGAGCACCAGGGGAGAGAGCAGTCTTTAAACCTCACACTAACCTTAAAACTATTAACCAGCAGCCCAGGTCCTCTGTTTTATCTGGAGGGTATGGTCAGAATTAAAGAATCATTCAAACACTCCTATCACAGTGAAAGATTTTGCTGGTTAATTAATTTATCATACGGAATCAACCCAATTAACTCAAACAGGGAAAACCAAATTCTAACGATCGTTAACATATTATTTGTGAGCGATTACCCTTTGTGCGTCACTTTCTTTAATGAGCGCTATGCTTTCCACAAGGACGATGCCTGTATCAATAACACATGATTGGCCATCCAACGGTTTGAAGTGCATGACAATAAGGTTAGCCATAAGCCCCAGACTTTGCGAGAACCAGATGTGATCCCAGTTAATTTTTTGTGTGAAGTTCTGAAATGGTGCCTGAAAAAGCATTTTTGTATTGTTTTGATAAAGACCAAGAGCCCGGATGATCAGTTATCATGATCACTTTATTAGCTGTGATTAACATTGGCTTTGACTCTGTTGGTTTAGTAAATAAAACAGTATATGATAGATTACTGATTAATTTTGAGAAAATCCCTGCATTAATGCATGTTCTCCTTTATCAGTAATGCGATTCAATAAAAACCTGAGTGAGGCTTTTTTGTTTTGTTTTTGTTAAAACATATCTGATTATATCCATTCACCCCATAAATGTTATTTTGAATCTTACTCAAGCACTTATTTGAACAATACAATGTCTAAACCTGATTAAATCCTATTTATAATCACTGTGATTTTAAATCAATATTAGGGAAAACCTCAGAGGGCCCCTGGAAGAGGGTACATGACAGTAATCATGCCCACTGGATAGCACATAATTAGGGTCTAATTGGAAGATGAGTGATGAGACAAGGCATGAGTGCTTTATCAATATCCCATGAACCTTTGAATGGAATTACAGCAGTGGTATTATTTAAAGGCCTAATCAGTGTACCTTTTTGTTTCGTCGTGTATTGAATGGTGAGGACCATTGAGGAATTGACCCCAACAGCCCTGCAGGGATTTTGTTTGTTCAATATTATCTTCTACCGTTTTGTCCCTTTATTAACACTGACATGTGTTGTGTGTTAGGGGGGAAAAAAGGGACATTTTGTCTAAATGTAAAAGCGTTGTCTGAATAACAAACTGAAAAGTTCTCATGTTATCTCTTTGTACTTGCTCCTGCTTACTCAGTTGATATCATAGAATAAGAGAAAATCCGCAACCGAGAGGAAATCCTTAAGACCTTGTGTACGTTATTGCACCAGTCAAAACATGTATTCAGGCCGGTTTCTATATGTAAATCATGTTGTGCTGTCTATGGAAGGCTGTTGCATTAGCGGCAAGTGACTAATCTCTCACAGTACCACCGAGTTAACCAGAAATCAGACCGGCTCTGTGTTGCATCAACAGCGAGAGCATCTGTTTGTTTGTCTTGTAATCACCAGCATATAGATGGGTTTTGCATCTAACACCCCAACTGGCTCAAGTGTGCGCAGTTTTCCATTTTCCCTCGCCCTTTACAGGCATGGCTGTTGACCTTCAGCGCAGCGTGTGCTCGCGGTTCATGCACAAGAGCAGATGTGTTGGCTTTACATGGCTTAATGACGAGCAACATACATGCTATTGTCTCTTGTTTGCTATGAGCCTTATCAGTCATTAGCCTGATAGCATGCTAATTACAACACAGGAATGGCACTGACAAAGTGACTTGACACAACTGTCTACCTCTGAAACGTTGGAGGCAGTGTGTGCGTGCGCTGCCTGAGCCGTCTTAAACAAAAGAGGTGGAGGAAACATGAGGAAAAGAAAATAATTTGAGAACACTTTGGTGTCTGGCTTAGAGCCCCTTGAGTATGTGTCTACTCTGGCCCCCTCGTCTCCCTGTAGGACACAGAGGTGACTTTGGAAAGTGATCTGTAGACCGCTGTGCTGGTCTCAAGTGTTGTCATGGCAAGTTACCGGGCAAATGGATATACACATCCTCATGAAAACCAACAAAGGGATATGTGGTATATGTACATATTCAACTTTGTATGTTCAAGGGTGTTCTGTAGCAGAGTGAGCCCGTGTTTCAAGAATCAATCTTTATTAAAAAGGATAAGACTGAAGAATTGATTTAATGAATGCGGCCTCATGTCCTGCAGCCACATGTAATCCGCAGAGAATCATTGAGCATGAGCTCAGGGGGACAAAAAGATGTTCGTAGAAGACTCATGGAGTGGCCTGTAATGATAGTCTCCATATAATCCCATAATTCCTTGTTTAATTAAACTCCGGAGCTGGCCTTGAGACTCAGCCAGCTCTGTTGCTCTTTTGTTCTCACAGTTGTTATTTGGAGGCTAGGTTTGACAATTCCTTTGTCCACTTATCATGTCGCAAGATTCTAGAGAAGTGAACTATAAACGAGACTCATAGGTGGAAATGATGTATTAGGTGCTGGGAACTCATTTAGGCAAGACATTAAGGTGACCGTTATAGTTTTCATTTTAATTGAATGGCAGGGGCCTGTGTCGGTAGCAGAAATCTCTCCATACACCCGCTTCTTCAATATCTTCCTTTATTTTCTGTCTCCCACACTTTCTGGACTGTGCATGATGCAATCCAACTAGGCCTGGAGCAACACTGGCACGTCACACTGCCTTGTCAATGTCTCAATGAGGAAATTATGAAAATATGAATTTTATGACATGAAATGAAAAGGGCCATGTAGTTTGAATAGACATGCAGAGGAGGTGAAAATGATGCAATTTTCTAAATTCAGTTATAATGGTAATGTGCAATGGTAATGCGTATTTGCTGTCAAAAATTTCCCTGTCGGCCTGGATTGTACAGCTTTGTGCTGTATCTATATTCCTCGAGCAAAAATGCAGCTTAGTTGAATGCCTAAAAAGTAATGTAAGATATGTTCTAATTCATTTAATGACAGCATATGGAAACACATGGGATTGAATGGTTTTGCTGTGATATTGTGTTTTATTTTGTATACTCTGGCTGTGCCGTCTATGAGCAGTGTGCCCTGGGCCAATGAGAGAGAATGGTGGGGTGAGGAGCAGCAAGGTGGCCTGTGCAGATTAACCCCTCTACCCACCAACACCCCCGCTCCCCTCTCACTGCCTGCGGCCCTCTGCCTTTACAGCCTCTGGGGCCCCACTCAGAGGCAGGATTGTGTATCAGGCCTCTTCTATATTGAATAAATATCCACAGATTAAGATAATATTTGCTCTGTTGTGCTTTGAGAGAGGAGTGGCTGTCATTTGAATCCTCTTTGCCACCCTTCCCCCTCTCAGAGGTTTCTTGCAGGCGCCATGGCAACAGAAAAGGGTTGTGTCCCCAATATACAGACAATGCTGTTAGGGCTAGTTTTTGATGAGTTTCAAACCACATTTGATACTATTCTCTATAAACACAGGGTTAATTCACACAAAGAATGACTGGCTCCCACAGGATCAAGTTAACAAACCTCACTGACTTGCTTTATGTTGTAACATACCATGATTAAGCAGATGGCCCCCTGTCTGTTTCTTCCACTTTAGGTAATCGCACAGATGACGGTTCAGATGTAGATTCGGAGCCTGACCTGCCTCTTAAAAGGAAGCAGAGGCGCAGTCGCACCACCTTCACAGCTGAGCAACTGGAAGAGCTGGAGAAGGCTTTTGAAAGGACACATTACCCAGACATCTACACCAGAGAGGAGCTGGCTCAGAGGACCAAACTCACTGAGGCCAGAGTACAGGTTAGACATGCAGCACCAGTTCACTGGACGAGCATGCACACACTGTATGCATGCATGCGCATTCAAACACACGACTGAAGTGAGTGAAACTATGCTGACTGTAAAACCTCCACCTGTTAACATGTTGTAGTAGCCCAGTGTTCCTGTGACGAAGAGAATCGTTTAGCAAAATGTCTTAGCTATCACCGAGCTATTTCCTGGCATGTGACCTCTACTGCACTGTCTGGTGTATGAGAGCACACTGAATTTCCCTTTTACAGATCTCTCAGGGCTCTGCATTGCTTAAACAGTGCATGCCGTAATTCCCCTAAGCACTACTTGGCAAAAAGCATTGCACACAAATGAACCAAAAATGGCATGAACAAACATTTGCGCAGCCCAGCTCTTTATTGAGAAGCTCCTTCTGAGCACCTAATAATGTTGTCCTTCTTTTACCCACAGCAATGATGTGTCCATCTGTCAGGAAGAGTTTCCCCATTTACTCTATTGCACTATACATGTTAGGGAGTTTGCTGCTTTTGATAAGTCTTCAGCTCAGGTCAGTTTAGAGCGGCCTGACAGAGATGCTCTTCATGTTCACACCTTAGACCTCAGAACCTGTCTGACAGCTGGGGTGCCATGTGGTTGTATGTAAGAACTGAAGGAAGATATGTACAGTAGAGTTATAGCAGCAGCTGCTCCAGTAAAAAGAAAGAGAAAGAGAAGGAGAAGAAAGAGGAGAGAGTGAGAAGAGAGGGAGAGAGAGAGAATGCATTCCTGATGGATTTCTCATTTCGGCCTTTGGCCAGGATCTCATCCCATCACTTTCAAGCTTGCCGCTGCTTGTAAAACCCTCCACATATCACAGAGGGTTCCTCATCCTCTCTGGGGACCCTATGCCCGACAACAACATTAATCAATCAGGCGCTAGTAAAAAAAAAAAAAAAAAAAAAAAAAAGGGGTCTGGGGCACCCCTCTCCTCTTACCGCAGTCGTTCACACTCCCTCTGAACCCCCCAAACTCCTCACCGCATGCTAAGTGTTCATCACACTACAAACATGCAGTTGGGGTAACTGATTCCACACATGTCTTTGTCCATCTTGAAACCCCCCAACATGCAAAGACATACTGTATGTCTGAGTGGTTAATGCCTCACTCAAGGGAGGAGAAATTTATCTCATGCTTATTATAATGTAATATATTAGTTTTTTCAGTGCTTTAGAGATGAGAATGAGTTAAACTTGGACAGGAGAAAGAACCGATCTTAAAGGAAAACTTTATTGATATTCATTTAGGAAGGCATTGCTCCAATATATTCAAATAAATTATAAATAAAATACATCTGGAAAATGAATTCATACAGCCATTTTTTATTTGTATTTTTAAAGTTTATAGTGACTGACCTTGGGTAGTGTGATCTGCGCCAATTCAGACTCTCAGTGGAGGACGGCAACATCTCAGATTTGAGAAGAAAGACAAAAATACATGTATTTGTATCTGTGTCTTTCTGGAATCTGACCCCCTCACCCTCCACCCCCAAAAAAAATCTATACATGAAAAGAAGAAAAAAGAAAACTGAAAGGTTTCTATCTCTTTGCTGTTAGATAATAGACCTAAATGGTGTCATGTGAAAACCTGAGGAATTTGAGTCATGGCTATAATTTGTTAATGCTGTTTTCCTCATAATCTAATTCTGAAAGGCTTTGAAAGTCTCCAAAGGTCAACTTAAACTTAATTTTCTGAGAAGGTTACCCCAGAAAGGGATGCCGATAGCCGAAGTAAATAGTGACCAGTGTTGCCTCACAGTTTGGCAAGAGTGTTTGAAGAAGGACTTGGAACCGTGGACTAAAAACTGTTTCTTTTTTATGAGCCTGTTGTCATAGACCAAGTTATAGCATTTCCCAGTTGGATCTATTTGAGGGACTAAATCCTCTCTCAGGTACTCAAGCAGATTCCGAATGACATGAATAACAACTTGAAAAGCCACGGAGCATTCACCAAATTTGTAGCTCTTACCGAATATGTATATGTTTGTAAAGATGATAAAGGTATACTAAAGCTGGAAGAAATTTGTTTTGTGTGTGTGTGTGTGTGTGTGTGTGTGTGTGTGTGTGTGTGTGTGTGCATGTGTCAGAGCATTCTGAAAATGTCCACCAGCTGGGTTTTCACATAGGTGCCCAAATGGCCCATCACAGGCCAGGAGAACGGAGACCCTTTGGCCTGAGAGCAAAGCTGCTCCAACACAGCTGCAATGACGCATCTTCCAGATGTCAGTTAGAGGCTAGCCAGTGTTTGGGGTTTAGGAAGAAACCATAAGCAGGGGGTGTTGGAGGGCCACATACTCATATTTTAAGTTGAATTGTGGCTGCTGTCGTAGCTCACTGTTACCTGCTTGTTATTAAACATGGTGATAATCTTTAAAGCGGGGATTTTCGGGTTGGCGTGACACTCCTCCAGCAGAGGTAAACGGCACGTGATGCGAGTTCAACTGCAAACTCGGCTGTGTTGCCAGTCAACGCTCAGGTCCCGGTGCTGCGTTGTAAATTAAGCACCTCGATTCTCGTGTAAGTGATGAGTGTTTGGCTTAGCGCTGACTCACAACCTAAACTCACCGCCTCATAAACACAGCTAACTCCCCAGTGTCTGCCCTTGCCTGCCATTTTGAGACCCTTTCACCATCCATCTTTATCAACCCCGCCGCCCCTTTCAGCGGAGCTACCAGCACTCCCACGCCACCACCAGCCATGCAATGGTTTTATCACTACAACTGACAAATTGTGGGATATGATCCATATCTCTCAGCAATTAGTTCCAGACTGTCTCAGTGGGAGGGGATGCTGCCAAGTCTACCTATATCCTCCACTGATGAAGTGTGCGCTGCCACTTTCCATCTGATAACCCCTCAGTCTTAACGGGAGCAGGCAGCAAAGTCATTCCCTGAGCTATTAGAGAGGCGAGCATTGTTTGTGTCTGAGCTGTGAGCCAGGTGGGGGTTGCCGTCAGCCGGGCCATCACAGAGGGAGGGAAGAGGCAAGAGGCTGTAGGCCGCTGTAAATCAGCACTCACAGATGAAGTAAATTACATTCTCCCCTATTTAGGCTGAAGTTTTTAAGAGGCTGACTCCTCAGCCTCGGCAGAAGCTCATCATCTCAGCATGCCGCCAGCCCGCTTACCGCATCTGTCACATAGATCCTCTTTCATTACCAATAAACATTCTGCATGTAGCTATTATAGTTAGTGGAATCTAATAAGGTATAAGCATTGCTTTTTATGAAGCGTGAAAATCAATTTGGAGAAAGTTTCTCTCTTTATCGGTGGCTTGTGCTGGTGAGTTGATGCATGGAATGAATAGAGAAAAGGGCCCTATATGGAGACTGTGTACTGTCCCACATTAAGGGTCACTGCTTCATGGTGCTATTGGACAGACATTTCTCTTCTGTACGTAAATATAAAAGACAAATGATCTTTACGCACCGACTGCTTTCTAGCTCATGCAGATGGTTTGGAAATAGGTTTATGGTATAGCTAGCGAAAGCATAATCCCATAGAGAGGTATCACGAGGTAATACATAATTTCTTGATTGTTATACTATCAGTTGAGTACCAGCAGCATGAGAGAAAAGCACAATGGAGCTGAGTGGTGACAACCAAACCCAACAGGCAACTGTATTCCCGCCAGTATGGTTTTATGTTTCATAAAGGAATAAATAGGATTTATGTAGATTGTAGGGGAGAAATTGTTGCAATGCATCACTGTGAATGTTCTAACAGTTTCTTATTATTAGAATTTAAATGACTTTGGTACAGTGCTTCTGTACTCCTGATACTTATCAAGCTAATCCCACTCTCCTCTCAAATTCACACTCCTAGCTACTTTAATTAGCATAGTGCCAGTCTGGAAGGCAAGCAGGGAGGGAATCAGAGAGAGAGAGAGAGAGAGAGAGAGAGAGAGAGAGAGAGGGAGAGGAAAGTCGAAGCAAAGGGAAGGGGAGGGGGGATATTGCGTGGTAAGAAACAGAAGAGGATTTGTGTGTTGAAGCTGGTTGCATCACTCTTCTGTTTTGGGTGGATATGAAGTCAGCAGCACATTTTGTTTTGTCATTATTGAGGCTCTTGGTATTCATCTATAGAATGTTGCAAATTGGCTCCTGAAAGGCGTCACATATTCAGTACTTCGCTTTGACAAAATAATTCATGGAGGATTGTCTGAACTGAGATACTGAAATATGAGTGATCCTATTTAAGAGAAGCAACACTTCAAGGTTTTTACTGCAGTGCAATGTCATGTGTGACAATGTTGTGATCGTATTTTCATTGATCAGTGATAAGAAAATCTGAAATGCCGCTTGATGGCGAGGAGTGAATTTTGTTTACTGAGAATGAGGCCAAGATAGAAGCCAATGGAGAGATGTGAGGAATGACTGCCACAATTTGAAATCAGAACCAAAATTGTGCAACGGCACTGAATGTCATGGTTGCTGCCACTGGGTTGTGCATCATTTTAGACTAAAGTGTGTCCATCCTGATGGACTCTGAAGCTTGCATCGAGCTCCTCCGCTGGTTTTGCTCTACAACAACCCCGCTCTCTCATGTCTGACTCTCCAACTGTGTCTGTCTTCATTTCACTGGTTCAAAGCTGCCTCTTTTGTCTCACAGGCTAGGCTAAGCTTTACTTCTATAAGATGAGTTATCGGTCTAGGTTTTCTACCGTCTCCCCCCCTCCAAAAACTTTCCCCAGAATGGTTTAGAGACTTCTCCAAGTGTATTGGACGCAGGGCAACCTGCAAACCTTTTAGTCCGTGAAAACAAAACAGAAGTGAGCAACATGGATTCTCCAACACACTTGTAGGTAGATAGGGAGACATGGAGGAGCGCTGCAGCTCTCTGTACTGCAGAGAATTAAACCGGATTGGGGAGAGCAGAGGAGAATCTGTGGTCCAAGGTGACTTTGTGATCAGGTTCCAGAGCGCAGCCTCAAATCCTCAGCTTCAGGCTGTGTGTCACTCTGTGTGAGAGCAAATGTGTGTGCATATAAGTGTGTGCCTGTATGCGTGTGTGTATGTGTGTGTGTGTGTATGACCACGACTGCGCATGTGTGTTTGTGTATGTGTTTATCCCAGTCTCTGCTGAGAGCCCATGATTGTTGGAGTAAGTCAGTCCAGCTCCTCAGAGGCAGTGACGCATGCCCCTCCTTTACCCAACAATATAGTATTGACCTGAACACATTGGGCCCAATGTTTGTCCACTCTAACTCAATAGGGCTGCATACTAAGTTTAGTGTATTGGCGTCGTTTAAAGCCGCAGACTAAATTCAGTTATGCAGGTACTCTTCACAGGCTCCCCTCTGATTAAGGTGGATGGACGACTGTGGAAGTTGGAAGGAGATGGAAGTGAAAGCGATTAGAAGGGAAACACTATTACTTTCAAGATTATCTATGTCCTCCTTGCATAACTGGCTGAAATGAGTGGCACAAGGACAGCTGAAGAGTGATGCATTAATGTACATCTACAACAATGTAACCTATAATGCCTGTAAGAGTAACAAATTGCACTTGCATAAAGTGCAACACAAATCGAACATTTAGGTGTTTGGTACATATATTTGTGAGTGATCCTTCAGGTTGGATGTGTAAAATATGCACTAAATATGCAGTGGCAATAATTGTGGAAATGCACTATGATAAGTGCTGTTGTGTTATGATATTATTAGACATCTTTTTTGTTGTTGTTGTTATTGTGGACCTGTAGTGGAGGTATACAACATTCATATTGGAAGCACAGCTACTTATTTGATATGTGGGATTGCATGGGAAGAAAGTGAAAGTGCAAGAACGAGCGAGAGAAGGAAAAAAAAGGTAAAGTCAAAAAGAGAGTTCAACATTTAAGTGTTTTGTGTTGGCCATGATGGAACACCTCCTCCCTAAGCTTGGATGACAAAGGGGGAAGGAAGTTAAAACGAACATAAAAGAGGGGTGGGGTGAGTGCATGAGGTCGGAGGTGAAGTGGCACTGCGGGGTGGGGTGATGGGGAGTGTGTGGAAGGAAGGGGTGTGCCCCTGTGCCCCTCCCCTCGGCTAGGCAGCTGTTTGTCTGGCCCAGTAGGAGCTTAGTTCAGACCTTGGACCACGCTCCACTACATCCCAATAGCAGAAATTTCACTGGAGCCACTCACAGCATTTGTTTTGGAATAGCTGATTGAGGGATTGAAACAGCCTTTACAAGTGATAGGGCTTGAGATAAAGGTTTCCTGTTGGTTTTCAAGTTGCATAATTGAGGTTTGCCCTTTTTTTTTTCGAGCATCACTACAGTCATAGCCCATTGCATGCCGTTTTCTCTCTGTTAAACGCTTTGACTAAACTGTGCAAAAATCACCGGGTCTTTACAGAGGCAGTGTATGGAAAAGAACCACATTCAAATTAAGATCTCTGTTGGGTTGAGATCCCTTGTAGTCCTATACGAGTTTATATGTATGTTTGTGTGTAGAAAAAGAGGCAGCCCCAATGGCAGTGAGTATGTCGCTGTGTAAGTCCCCTTGAAAGTGTCCCTCTTTAAGACCTGTTTAAAAGGGACGCCCCCTCTTTGTGTCCAGTGTTCTCCATGGCGTATGGAGGGGCTTTTGTCCCCCTCTTTCATGTGCTCTCACAATAGCCCGGGCCGTTTGAAACACAACAGTAGATGAACTGCGCTGACAGTGTATTAAACTCTGATGAATTGCCTGTGCGAGGCATAGATCAGTGTCCTTCAACCCTTAGCACACAGTGAGCCCAGGCCTTGTCTTGGTTAAATGGAACAGGTTGCTGGCTGTATGGCCAGTCTTTTCAAAAGGCCCGATTATATTCATGTTTTGTTGAAGCAGAAGCCTTTTTAAAATGTGTAAATCGTCGTGGCTCAAAAGGGTCCTATTTTGTCTCTTTTCATTCAGGGAGTTGACATTGTGTGTCTGCGGTTTGATGCAGATATGCTGCTAATTTTGTGTGGACTTGGCTATTTACACATCAGCCTTAGAGCGCAGAGCCTTCACTCTCAACCTAAAATGTTCTCCTCCTCTTTAACCTCACCCTTTAAACTTGACCACTTTAAAATAACACTGCAGTATTACTGTATGTGTACCTGTGTGTGCGTGTTTGCAGCACAGTGATGGCATTCTTCCTGGCCTCCCTCAAAGTGTCTATTAGTTTCACAAACATACTTGAGATGTCTGATGTGGAGGCTTGTGGCCTACCTCTGACCCCTTAATGACTTCTCCCCTCTGAAGGGGGCTTAGGGCAGCCTGTTTACACAGATCACAGCCTCAGCCACTTAAGAACAACAAGGCCGAACCACTGAGCCTGCATGGCGGCTCCCACAGGGACTAGCCTCTCAACTACCACCAGGACCACCACACACACCAACCAGCAGATTAATCACAGGTGGCAGGAGCAAGCAGGCTCTAATGATTCTGTGTCTGCTGGTATAAAACGTTTGTTGTATGAGCATAAATGGAGTTTTAGCAGATGAAAAATAAAACCCGAACTGTTTAAGTACGTGCAATATTCCTACGAGAGATTGTCAAAAGTAAAACAAGAAGGTAAAACACGTTACTGTTTGCTCAGTGGTTGTGGGTATTCTTCTTGTTTTTTTTGTTTTTTTTTGTAAACTAGTGCCTCTCCTCTCTGCTCAGGTGTGGTTCAGCAACAGACGGGCCAGGTGGCGTAAACAGGCCGGGGCCAATCAGCTAGCAGCATTCAACCACCTGCTACCTGGAGGATTCCCACCTACAGGGATGCCAACCTTACCCACATACCAGCTGCCAG
>OMLF01012595.1:4112-21378 GCA_900302615.1 Holocentrus rufus | reverse complement strand
GGTGAGGCTATTTTTAGCTCTAACACGTCAATTACTCTTGACTTTTATCGCCCCGGTTATTTGCGGCTCACACACACCCCTTTACATCTAACATCTTGTGTGTGTCTGTGTGTGTGTATGTGTGTGTATGTGTGTGCAGCGTGTGTGAGCAGATGAGTAATGTGATGCGGGCTGAGATGAAAGAGGGATGGGAGGGAGGGCTGGCAGTTGCCAGGGCAGCCTCCTCCAGTCTCCAGGGTCATTTGACTGGGGTGACCCTAACGGCTGATTGGCTAATTCCCTGTCCTCTGAGCCATCCCATGATGCTTAGAGGAAGGATATCTCCCAAGGTTATGCACGCCAACACATGGTGGAACTTAGTCAGGAACCTACAGTAGTACGCAACACAGCTGCGCTGCACACATACATGCACGCGCACATACACACACAAAGCAGATCCTTGTGCCTGGCAAAGCCCGAGGGATTGTCACATTTCCATTTAACTGGTACAGGCATGTTAAAGCAATATGTGTAAATCACAGGCTATATAAAACCTGAGAACAGCAAGGTGAGACACAGTACAGGCTCATGGAAAAACCCTCTTAAATTAAACATGTCTGTCCTTTTTCATTTGTTCTATATAGGACAAAAAGTTCACATGTAAAAATATTTGCATATGTCTCCCTGCCTCCTTGAACATATTAAAATTCATGTGTGTGTCCACATGCCTCCTTGCCAATTACATGAGTGCTAATTTTCTCTTCAGGTAGTCAAAGCCTGATCACCCACAATGCAACACTGTTTGTCAGTTGTGTGTGTTATACTTTAGTACCAGAGTTCGTCAGGTTGCCAAGCAAATGCTGTGATTTCTGATGGATTAGCCACATCATTCACCCTAAGGACACTGGCACCGGCCTGAGGTCAGTGATGATTAAATTCTGTCAAAGCAAAACTCAGCGGTATTATATAGACCTACAGTGGACCACTCTGTTAATGTCAAGAGGTTAAGCTAGATCTGCACGACAATGGGATTGAAGAACAGAGATGAAAATAATCGGCATGAATGACCTCGGGCCACTGTGACATCTGCTGACTGTGCTTATTGTCATTGATAAATTCAAACCTAGGCGTGCCAGTTCCCAGGGGATTAGGGAGAATTGTGGGAGAGGCTGCAGGTCTGATCAAATTGGAACAAACATCTGGACACACTGTGGTGTTATAGCAAACAAGGATATACACACAGACACACACCTCATTAACTGAAGTAGCTCTAACCCACAAATAAGTCGTGATTCATTATGCCAGGTTAGCTAGCACATACTAACAAATCACGCTACTAAATCAGGGCTGGTTCCTGTGCGGCCATTCATCACTGTGAGAAAACACACCATTAATCAAGTGTTGGCCTGCAATGCCATTTGAATGTATTGGTGTGCGGGCGTGCGTGTTGTGCGCACACGTGTGTGCCGGTGTTAGCGCCAGGTTGCACGTGTTCCCAGAAATGCGATTTTGGATTGGACGAAATAAGGGATGATGAAGGGGAGGGAATATGGATGAGTTCCCAAGAGGCACTCAGTCGTTTAAATGTTGTGTCATCAGCGGGGAATGAAACATCTGGCACTGTGTTGGTGTGTTGGCCTCGTCTGGCTGGTTTTACTCATTTAGTTTCTCAGTCACAAACACCCACCACCAACACATTTTGTTCCTTTTTGCTTGAATGGGTTTGCCTTATTTGTGATCGGCATGCATTAGCTGTGACCTGACAACTCTGCCAAGGAAGAGTTTTTAGAGACGCTTGGATTTAGCCGATAATTTGAAGCATGTAACACGGTGATGGGTTCGTTTTGCTCTGTCGGAGTGACCCCTACTTTTAATCAGGCAACCACAGGTATGCTGAGCTGTCTCCATCACTCTAATGACTGAACTGGACTCACACTGCGGTTGCCTGCAAATTAGTCAAGGAATAAAAAAACCAAGTGTTGAACAGAATGATTACGCTACATTTTCTGAAGGAACCACCGGTAACTAAAACAAAGGTCCCAAATGGCAAATGAGTCGAGACAGCTCCTGACCAGCACACTCACAGCTCAGTCAGCAAAAATCAGCAAGTTGATTTGAAGACCCTGCAGGGTGCCCCGGGGCCAGATACGCTTGGGTAAATTGATCATGCTAAAGGAGGTCACTGTACAGGAGGTCTGACTGGTGATGATATAATGAATAGATTCAAACCCGGTCTCAGGGGCAGGTGGAACTCCTAACTACGCGTTTTTCATCTCGTACGCTCAGTTAATGAGGAGAATATCTGCATAATCTTGCCTTCTAGTTCCGAACAGAATCCTCTGATTAAAACTAAAACCGCACTCAATCACATCAGCAGTGTGTGACAAATTGCATTGCATATCCCTTTCCATCATCATACAAGGACAAATGATCAATTATCATATGACAGGTTTCGAATTAAAGCCGAGTTTTATCGCACCACATTTTGCCAGCACGCCCTGCTGACTGAAGCATCTGTCTCCTCCGCCGTCGTCTATCCATATGTTGTAAGTAACATGTGACTGTGCTGCGACTAAAGCCCGCACGCCCCTCTGTCCTCTCTCTCTCTCTCCCGCTCTGTCTCTCTACCTCGTCCTGTCCAGGTGGAGCACCTGCCTAACAAGGTAATGAGCACATCCACATCTGTGTGCTCCGTCCACTCCCCGCATCTGCAGTGCAGGCCCGGCGGCCGCGATTGGACGAGAGAGGAGACACACCCCTGTTTGATTGGACAAGAGCTCGGACTCAGCATAACGTGACTGGAGTAAGAGAACTTTCATGTTGCTGGGCTAGGCTGAAAATCGCCATTGTTTCTGTTTGTGCAAACATATGGAAGAATGAAAAGGAAATGAAAAGGGAGAGGTATGAGGGAAAAAAAGGGAGAGGCGTTACACGGAAGCAGGTGCAGGACATTGCAAATCAGCAGAGGAGTGAACTGAGCAATATGCAGCGTAACAGCCAGCCGTATCTCTCTCTCTCTCTCTCTCTCTCTCTCTCTCTCTCTCTCTCTCTCCTCTCCCACACTTACATCTCAGAGTAGGAGGGCTTTTGTCCAGTGCAGCCTACTGCAGATAGTATTAAACTGAGTAAGTAGTTACAACTGTGCGAAACAGAATATGAGGGTAAGCCTTGAGCCTGGCCAAGAAGACTTTTAAAGGGCATGTTGGACATCTCACCCCCTTTAAAAGAGAAATTCTGCAGACAGGTAGAGGGAGTCACTCAGCCGCTACAGAACAGCCGATGCAACTTGAGCTGGTAGCATTAAATATTAACAAACATTTTTAAACCAACTGACATCACCCCCGTCCTAGGAAAACAAACTGCAAGTGTCACACACATACACACACACACACACACACACACACATTAACACATAGCATGAAAGCACACACAGTGTACACCCACATTTTGTTTGCATTCACGATTCACTTACATTAACAAACAAGAAACGGGCGTTACCCGGATGTTTCACTCATGTGTATCATTTTATTCTTATTCCTCAGTATGGATACCTGGAGTGACTTTGACGTTACATACTGTACATGTAGTTTGTGTTTTCCACAGATATTCTGGCATTCAGTCTTTTTTTCCAGAGATTTCCAAAAAAACTTATCATATTAATTCCCTAACATATATATCCACTTTCAGACAAAACTGCTACTTCATTTTCTGCTCATTATTCCAAAATATAGAAGATTACACCCTCCAAAATGCTAGACTTGTGTACATTTAGGTGTTAAGATAATAATTAATCACTTTATTAATGTTGCATAATATGTTCTTTCATGCCAGCAATCATCCAAATTGCAGATATCTTATTTTGGACCGAATTTCTCATCTCTTTAGTCACAAATTAGATTCATTTCTAATCATTTGCAGATGCACGGCAGCAGAAAGAGAAAAAGGAAATGCAGTGCAGATGCAATCCCTCCTTGTTACTGCCAGCCCTGCTTTAGGCCACATAGAGAGCAAAGTGCTGTAATATTGAATACCACTTTAGGACAATAATCAGATCAATGTGTCCACTTGTTTGATTTGGTCAAAATGTAATTGTCTTTATTGTTTAAATATCGAATTTTGTCGTTGCACACAGTTGTGTAGACAATACTTAGCAGCAAGTATTGTAATATAATCACAAGTGTTTATGTGAGTGTGGCTGCCAAAGAGGTCTAATGAAAAATAGGAGGTCTGAGCTTTGCCTCTTGCCAGTATTTTACCATATAAGAGGATTGTTATTATGGACAATATAAAATAAGTGTAACATGTTAACATCTGGGCCAGATTGTTTGATAATTTGGTCTCAATTTGGCACATATGTAAAGCCTTACTTGACTCCACCACAGATTTTGCAATCTGTCATTCTGCATTGTTAATAAATAAACATATCAATCTTAAAAAAAAATCAATTTGTCAAAGATCCTTTTCTTCCCTCTTTTTGCATTATTGATGAGTTTTGTTTGTTACACAGCACGCAGCTGGTAATCAATATAACAGTTCCCCACAACAAGCTTCCAGAGTCACTTCGTTGGGAGATAAGCGATGACGAGCTTACAGAGTATGAACCAAGTGAACTGTACCAACCCTTTAGCATGGCTTCACCCAGCTGTCCACTGGCCTTGGCTGCCCTACACCTTCAGCCTCTCCTTAATCCCCAAAGCCAATTCTCTGCACTGGTCTCTCTCTCACACTCTCTCTCTCTCTCTCTCTCTCTCTCTCTCTCTCTCTCTCTCTCTCTCCTTTGCCCCTCATCCACTCCACCCTCTCTGACTCCGTTCCTGTCTCTATCCAAGCCTCCTGTCCGAGGCCGTCTCGGCAGCGTCACTCACCATGGTGCCGGCGTTTGTCCCTCCCTCGCCCTCCTGCTCTCCTCTCCCGCTCCACGTCCTTCTGGCCTGGTATATTGGAACGGAGCACAGTTGAGGTTTTTCCAGACGAAAGGTTAAAAGGAGAGGCGACGGACAGAAATGTAGTTAAGGGCAGGTGAGACAATCCTTCACGGCTGTAGACCTCCAGTTAATGTAAAGCCAGTGGAGAGTCAAGGCCAGTATGGTATATACAGTAGATAACCATAATCCACTTAAACTGTTTGCTTAATCACAATCCGCATTCTTTACCATCATCACGCATGCACACACGTATAGACTCCACAGGGGTCCAGTCATGTGTTCATGTCAGCCTCCTATAGGCCGTATGATGCAGACATGCAAAGGCCTCTGCAGCACTGACCCCAGTGTGTCTAGTTTTTATATCTTTCCACCTTCAAACGTATTCCAGATCCTTAACCAGGCTAAAACCCAGCCTGTGTTTATGTATATGTGTGTGTGAGTGTGTATACTCACCAACCAAGCCAACAGCATGCAGCCAAACATGCTCATTGTTGTCATACACATGATGAGGCAGGGCAGAGCACAGTGCATCCATCAGGTGTGGCTTGCTGGTGGTTCAAAGAGCACCCTCACACATCACGAACCGATGTGTGTGTTTTTGTACGTTCATATGTTGCCACAAATGTCCTGTTTCCTCTCTTGGCAGCGAAGGCCACCTAGATAGTCACTCGCAAATCCCTCCTCCACACCTCCTTTCCCGGGAGTCAGTCAGTCATTTCCTCCTTCCATCCCCCATCTTCACTGTCCACCCCTATTCCCTCAATCCCTCTCTTCTGCCTCTATTTTTAACCAGCTTAGCAGCACAGAGGTAGTGAGAGGTTTATTCTCTGCCTTCCACCTCACTCATTACCTGCCTGCCAATTCACAAAGTCTGTTAATCCTATAACGCTGCAAGAGTGCACTGAGATCACCGGCAGGTTACAGGATACAGGGAAGTAACAAGCGAGAAGGTGAGAAGATTTTCCGCTCAATTTTTTTTTTCTGTTCTGATCTGTTCTGGTTTTAGCTTAGCGGTTATTGTCAAGAATTATTTTTGATTCTTAATTATCCAACTGCATTATATTCTGTTTGATTCTAGCCTGTTCTATCAAACATTTTTGATTCTTAATAATTCTGTCTCATTAAATAAGGTTTAAAACAGCATTCTATTCTATTCTATTCTTTTCAATCCTCAAAGGCTAATTTAAGAACACATTGAGTCTGGTGTTGGTATCCCCCTCTCTGTCTCCTCATGTGCACAGTCCATTGAAAGTCTGTGCATTTCTAACACAGCAGTGTAACACTTCATCAATCAATACTCATAGAGCCATTAGGGTGAGTTACAACAACTCCTGCTCAATTCCCAGATCATATTTATCGATCCGTGCATTTATATAGTAGACACATTAATGTGCACTGCAAACTCAGCACATTATTAATTAACATGTGGAGGTGCACTTAAAATGTAGGTGAAACCACGGAACACAAGTCCGAATTACTCTGCGGGCTACTGCAGCACATTTTATGTGCTTACACTTCCCATGCCAACCGCAGAGCCAACTGACCTTGGTGTTAGTCTTGAATGGCCTTCAGCTGTAAAATAGAGTATGTCGGCAATAAAACACTCCTCAGAATCCCCCTGTAACTGAGTGTTGGTCTAATCAGAATACCAGCAGAGAGCAGACAGACTGCAGAGTCATGGTGGGCTGGTAATCAGGCCTCAGAGACTAATCTGCACAAGGGCCGGCTCATTCAGCACACTGCTGCACTCTTACCTATGAATATGGATAAGCTGCCAGACAAAAGTAGTTAACACACGCTGGTCAGTTATTCGCCGCATTGCAAAGACTGGATGCTTTTTGCTCCCTCTGCACAGCCTCACAAAAGCAGATGATTCATGTGGGTAAAAAAAAAAGAAAAAGAAAGAAACAACGTTGCTGTTAATGTGTCTGTAGGCTTTTCATGGTCTGTGAGTATGGGATTTGCAGATATGCGGCTTAAGATAGAAAGAGATGAGTCAGAGCAGAGGAGAGAAAGGAGAGCAAGAGTGCCTGCCGCTGTATCAGGTGTGCTAAAGCCTCTTGGATGTTCACATTCAAGAGTCCAGAGCCCTCATATGGACATGTGAAGATACTGCAACTGCAGTCCGGCAGCGCAACGCTCTGCTTTCACCTTTGCATTTGATGAGTTCTGTACATCGTGTGAACATTAGCTAATAATGGACACTCAGGATTGTAAACAATATACTGTGTTCACCAAGCTCCTGAATTAAATGTAAAAAGACACATTAGCAGATCTCAGACCGTATCAGGTGCACTAAAGCCTCCTGCATCCCCAGTCCATACTGCTATCACATGGTAAAGTGGTGGAATTACATAAGATGAAAAAAAATATCTGCAGCTGCATTGAATACAGCTTTAAACGACATGACAAACAAGGGAGAGATCAAAGTGTAAAACTTTATTGAATCAACAGTTGTCAACGGTACATCAGTATGACCATGAAAACTCAGTACATGAAGAGTTAAATAAAATCAAACATCATTCAATAAAAGAAAAAGCAAAACAAAATCACTTTTCTCACAATGTGATTTGATAGCTACAAGTACACTTGCAAAAAGACACCTTTGGGTTCACAATGGAGTGATTTACGTACACTTGGAATATTAGCTTTGATATCAATGACCAGCATAACCTTTGACCCTGATAATGATGAGTGTATCAGCATACTAGCAGGCTCTGTGTCAACCCTGCTTCAACTCCATGAAGAACTGGTTAATCCTCCATTGGTGATGAATGGCAACAGATTCCATGGACATAATCCAGATTTAACATAATCCATCTGAGCATGTTGGCATCAAGTGAATAACATAAAAAAAAAGCCGTCAGGCACAACATTTTCAGTTTTTTAAGGTAACAGATACTCCATGTCTTAGCATTGAGCGCTATTCATATTTGTTTGGGCAACTAAATGTCTTTCTAATATGGCTTTAGTTAATGCAAAAAAGAAAATAAAAACTGGTTGCAGTAAAAAGGAGAAAACTACAGACCAGGTTATCCCAAGCAGATCATTCTCTACCTCTTCCTCCAGTTCGTTTTCAGTTTCTCCCATTCTGACTGCTGCCCTTCCTCTGTCATTGAATTCTGATGAGTAAGGCAGAGGCCAAAGCCCCGGGAATCAAAGGAATCAGACACTTCTGAGATCAACACTCGTCGTATTGCTCCTGCAGGAGTAATCATCACCCTCGCTACTATTTTGCTGCTGCCTGCACACTGATGTCGTCATGGTCTGGGAGTCTGGTGTCGGGGGCTGGCTGATTAACTGCAGCTAATAGCTTCTCCACAGGGGAGCCTGCTTTTCTCTGACTTCATGCCAGCTGGATTTAGAAAGCAATCACACACAGATACACCAAGACAGAGGTAACATGTAATACCCACACATTGTGCTTGAACTAACTAAACCACATTAGTAACCATAATGTGTATCACAGTTCCACGCTAAATAATGCAATGCAGCACGGTGTTCATGCAAGAACAGGAAGACTCTTCTATTTCAGGCTCTTACGGCGTGTCAGTCAGTGCACTTCAAAATTTGTTCATATCTTTGCTATGATGCAACATTCAACAGTTTATGGCAGTTAAAATCAACATTCCTTCTACAATTAAATATAAATATTTCATCAGATTTCTTCATATTGATATGTGGCAGGCGTACAACAGTTTTTGTTTTGCTGTCTCCTGAGGACTGAGTTTTGGTGTTTGGGTTCTCAGGAGAGTAACATCATGGAATGAAAGCCACTGATTTTATGATAAAAAATTATTACAGCCTGTTCTAATAGTCTAGGATGAGCACTAACACAAAAAGGCAAAATGCAACTTTCAATTTCTGAGGCACATATATAAGATTTAAAGCCATGCATCAAATGCTCACATTCACATGTCATGACTATTTCCCATCAAATCTATCTCATTTAATCCTGTAGAAATGCCCGCTCACCCACACACACATACACACACATGCCTGCATATTTACACAGCCAATCCTTAGCTGCGCCTTCTCGTGGACTCGTGTGCGCTGTTACACAAACATGGCAGGAGACACGAAGCTGTCGCCGCGGTTGACGTAGGGCCGGTCCTCGTTGTTATCGGCTACGGACATATAAGGAGGGGGGACCTCATGTCCTGGGTCATCCCAGCCAGAGGGGTCGGCAGAGTGGTAATGCTCCCTCTCTGCGCCGAGGGCATCGTCATCATCATGGTAGTTGTCCAGGTCCTGTCAACAAGAGCCGATAAAGGACATAAATCTTAGTTTACCTGTGATGATGTCACAGAGACTTTACTGGCAACGAATGATGAATGATTCAATTATTTGCATTTCATTTATCTTTAATCATTACAATCTGACAAATAATAAGTAATATACATCCATGTTAAAGCTATCTAGCTTTAAGGAAAATTACAACTTTTAAACACATGAACATTGTTTAGAAACAGGGATTGGGGACTTACATTGCATTTCTGGTGCCATTTTATGGTTTTGGGCATGGTTTTATTTTTACTGTTAGTAAACTCGCCAAATGTGAAACACGGGGACTAGATACACTGGAACTTAATGCTCTCCTGCTTCTATGCTGGATTTCTCCCTGTATGCTTGTTTACAATTGCTGCAAACCGGGGACTCTACAAAGGAGGCCCTGCTGATTTATTTTTAGGGATTGGTACTGAACCATGACAGCTAACGCTTCTGTTTTCTTTTCTGATTTAATGTCTTTAGAGCTGTGCTGAGAATATCACCCAGTGACGTCAGTGGATTAACCTTTGGCTAGTTAGCTAAGGAATAACAAAAATACAACATCAAACAACAGAACGGCTGCAGAAACACAATATAAATTGGCAACCCAAGGTTTTTAAATCCTGTTGTTGTGTTTTAGGTTGCAATTTTCCTTCAACCATCATGACTGTGTCTCACCGTGACGGGCTCGGCACTCTGGTTGGAGTAGTACTGGCTGTGCAGAGGTCTGTCCTCGGACACCGGGTCACGACTCGTGTTCAGCTGCTTAAGACACACAGCAATCAGCATATTTCAGAAATCAGAGTTAAAATCAGACGGGCCGGCTCACAGTTTTCTCGGCACAGAAAGCTTTTGACAAACAGATGTGATTGCCTTCCCAATATTAATGATATTGTCAGCCTTGCGGGCATTTGTCGAGGCTGACTCACCCTGTCGGTGGAGCTGTTGGGCTTGTTGGGGGGAGGGGGCTTGTAATTGGGTGGATCACTGAGAGACAAAAGGGGACACAGTTGTCATGTTAAGTTTGCGGTGAATCACAAAACATGGCACATGCTGCATGGCTCATATTCTGCTCACATTCTTATCAGACCGCAGGACAGAGAAACACACAAAGAAGAGACAAAAAAAAAAAACAAAACCAGCATCTGAAACCGAAGCATTCAGTGATATACGCGCCAACACAGGCACTTACTCTTTCTTGAGGTGTTTGCGGTACATGGTGATAGCTGTTCCAATGATGGCCAGGAGGATAATAACCCCGATGATGGCCCCTATGATAGTCCCTGTGGTGGGACCCTTCTCTGGAAGACGGGTGCCTGGGAATGGAAGAGGCAGAGGAGGAGAGGGGGAGAGGGGGAGAGGGAGGAGAGTGACAAAGTGAGGCGAGAGTGACCAGGGAAATGAATGGGGAGCGTTTAAAGTGGCAATTTTGGAGCTGGAAGGCAGAACCGAAGTCATTTCCATTATAAATGGTTTGCCTATTTCAATACAACAAATAGGAGTATTAGTCACATACTAGAAGACTGTAAACCACATGACAATTGAAGTTTCTTCTCCCCAATGTAACACTCATGAATAAATGAGGTCTAATAATGAAAAAACAGCAGCAATGAATATCTGTGTGTGTGTACTTACTGTATGAGTGTGTGTGTGTGGAGTCGAGAAAGGGTCTTGATTAGGGTATCAACTCACGTGGGTTATTAAGAGGAACGAGAGGAATCAGATAGAAGTTCCACTAATGAACCATGACCACTGTGAACGCGAGCCAACTCACACACACGCACACACACACACACACATAGATACACACAATGTGTTTACTGAAGGTGCAACCCGGCTCATTATCCTCCGTATTCCCAGGGGATTATGCTAATGAGGGGGTGGTAAAGGGCAGAGAGGATCTGAAGCTCATTTGACGAGAACAAACCCCTGTCCTGGTAATTGGATGGGTCATGATTGAATGTTGTTAGTCCTCTAATTACAACTCTCCCCTAACAATAGGCTACTTTGAATATCGCCCAAAATAGTATTCCTTCACATGTAGAAAAGCGTCATAATGATCATCCTTCTCCCTGCCATTCATTACAGCCCACCGCGTCACCTGACCCCAGACATTCCCTCCGCTAGACGCTCGCTTTGGATTTCCTTCCCCCTTTCTTGCTTCTTAGTATGCTAAAAAATGTACATGTATAAATAACATTTTGCATTTTTGTTTTACCAGATAAAATACACTGAACAGCATAATGGAGGATGGAAATGAGGAAATGAATGCCACGGAACAAAACACTCTCTGCTGGATTTGAACCTGCGATATCACAAACAGACAGCGTGCACATCAAACTCTCCATTTAATTTAAGTGGAAACAAACGGTTCGACTAGAAATTTTAAATGGATATGATGAATAAAAATAATGTTTTGAAAGTATTTACTCTTTGTTTCAGTGTGGATTAAGTGGATTAATTATGCTGTTTGAATTTCTTTTCGTTAGTAAAAACCCATATTGTTCCCATCTTAGAAACAAAACCAGCATGAACTCCCTTTATGCATCTCAATAGTTTTCTGGTGCTGGAGAGACTACCAAGGCTCATTCATTGTGCGGAATATGTGTTTTATTTATGACTGACTATAAAGCACCCATCCTAAAGATTCAAATTAAATATGAATCATCCATTTCCTTTAACTACCTTGTGCATGCTTTAAGTGCCGCTGTCAGCTTTGTTACTAAGATATACTGCACATAATATGATCAATGCACAAAAAATCCTTTGACTTTAATTTTCTTACAGTACATAAAAAAATATTTGATGTCCACAGGAACATCTTTCTTTGTGAGCACGTTCCCTTCCTTCCATCCAGCCATCAATTTTTGATCCCTGCTTATTCCTATTCATGGCCATTTGGAGGCTGGAGCGTATCCCAGCATGCATTGGGCGGAAGGGCAGGTCACCAGTCCATCACAGGGCTAACACACACACAGGCGAACACACTCACACACGTTCAGGCCAATAGGTAATTTAGCATTTGCAATCCACCTGATGTGCATGTGCTTGGACTGTGGGAGGAAACGGAAGCACCCAAGGGAGCCCCCACGCAAACACAGAGAGAACGTGCCAGTTCTGCACAAGAATGACTAAGACTGAGATTTGAGCCCTCAGACCTTGCTATTAGATATCAATGGGAACCACTGAGCCGCCATGTTGAGAAAAGTTCTTTTGGTTAAAACACAGAATAAAAATGTTTTGAAATGTATTTTGAATGCTATTGTACTACAGTAACTGCTCTGGGTGCTTTTCAACAACACAATACGGAGATGAGTACAAGAGGCGATTATGCCAGAGGAGGAGATGAGGAACAGGGTGGAGGAAATGAAAACAAATTAGCTATTCAGACGCAACAGTCTGAATGTGAACACTGTCTACCCACAAGCATGTAAAAACACTGCTTCTTTCAGTTCCCCCATAAAAGAATGTGGGTTATAAAACTACAAAAAAAAAATCTCAACTCTGAAATGAATAATGCTAAATAATTAACGCCTAAGGTTTTTACAAGGTCTCTCTAGAAGGAATCGTGGAACATTTTACCGTGACATTTTTTTTTTAAAAGCCATAATGGTTTTGCAAGGTTAGTCATTTTGTAGGAATATAACAGAGCCGGAGATACAATTTGTATTCAAACACAGCGAGGAATGGGAGGCCGGAGGCGCCTTCGGGACTCACAAACCATTCAGACTGAAACACTGTTAACAGACCGGTCATGTAACACAGGCAGGCACCCCGGCAGCTCCATTACATTTCCATCTGCAGCCGATTCTTGGCATAAAATACATCTCAGGTAATGACAAAGCATCACCGCGGGTCAGTTTAAGCGATTTGCCACATGGTGGTGCTGTGTCTCTTCAAAACCGGCGCAGCGAGGCGCAGCCAGAGGATACTTTTCTTTATAAGCCCCAATGACTGCCTTCTGTTTCTGTGGAGTTTCTGTTACTGCTTCCTCATTCCAGTGCTGTGTCTGTTTATCACTACACCACCCTCTTCCATTTTTTCCCCTAGGGGATTTTCTTGAAAATCTATAGTGTCTCCTTTTTGCCCACCTTATCTCACCAGTGTCATTATCCAACCAATGCCATTTTCCTTCAGCAGGTTGAGGTAGAAGCTGTCCCTTCCTTTCAGATAACCCCCGATAGACGAGAAGAAACCACAGGAAAGGAAGCCAATTTCAAGGATTGAGGTGCAGTGTGTCTGTGTGAATGACTTGACTGAAGAGCACGCCCTCTGTGTTGGCCCTGGACGCCAGCCATGTCTTGCGCTAATGAAATCTCCCAGACGGAGCCTCTGTGTGTATGTGTGTGTGTGTGTGTGCATGCGCCTGGCGTGCTCATTCAAACCGCTGCAGCTCTTCGCCAAGGACGAGACGAGCTCTATGAATTCAGCCAGACAAACTCACCCACATATAGAGTGCATTAATGCCACACACGCTCACGCAAGCACAAACTTACACACACACACACATATGCACACACACTGCATCCAGGAGCAGCTGGTAGGAGCATCCTGTATCCATATACCCATCACTCAATCTGACATATTTACACAAACACACAGGTCTGCCCCGTGCTCTTTGCCCTGTAGCTTTTCCTTTCCAGGTGCAAGCAGTAAACACTTGTACTAACAGACGTGCATACAGCACACACACACACACGCACACACAGATAAAGATTAAATTCATTTCAGAGGAGAAAGCCCTGAGGCTATTTGTATCTCCGACTCAACCAACAGTGTTTTACTATACAGTGAATGAGGAGGAGGAGGTCCTTCGTTCAAACTCAGTTAAAGGTCAGCTCCACTTCTCAGGAGATCAATGCTGGAACCATCCAATCAGACACACATCTAGCCCTTCCTGCATGCACGCCCTCCATCACTCACCCCTGCCTGGCCAGCCAGTCAACCATAGACCACCTCTCTCCCACGGGGCATGGAGGAGGAAAGGAGGGAGCGGAGGATGGGGCGGGAGTCGGGCTGAAGGGGGCAGGAGGCAAGAGGGGATGAGGATGGAGTGGACGGTTGGGTGAAACTGTCTGAAATTCGCAGTAGACTCAGTTCAGCTTGAAATACCGCACAAGTTGAAAATACCACTGCAATTTCTGGAGGATGCACAGCAGAACCCCGCCGCAGTCCCTCCTGCAGCCGGCGAGCGTTTCAGCTTGAGCTCCGCCGATGCTCTATTACTTTATTTCCATTCTCTTCAACATCTTTCTCAAAATACTCTTAGAGGAGGAGGAGGAGGAAGAGAAGAGATTCGGGAGCTGGATCAGCAGCCTCAGAAAAGCGTGATGCACATGAGTCACTGACAGGAAAGTCGAAATGAGAGTAGTCAAGGAAAGAAGAGGGAGGATTCATAGGGAGAGGAGTTGGGGAGAAGGAAGTTGAGGATAGAGCAGGCGAGGAGAGGGGAGTCCAGAAACAGGATTTGGGGAAAATAGGAGTCAAGGAGAGAGGAGGGCAAAGCAGGAAGAGCCTGGCGAGATGAGGGCCGTGATTAAGAGGCCAGTTCCAGATAAGTACTCTGGGATTTCCTGGCTGCTGCCTGCAACTGGCTGATCACACATGGAGGGGATGAGGGATGGAGCGGGAAGACAAAGCCCGCGTGTCCCTCTCTTTCTCTCAATCCCTCGCTCCCTTTCCCACTCTCTTTCCTGTGTGTTTACGCCTCTCCCTGAGGGGATTACAGTGAACACGGCTGCCCTATCCGCCGCTTCCTCGCACGGCCCGGGCTTTGCTGCATTTGTCTCTGCCTGCTTCCCTTCCTTCCTCAATCCATCCCTTCTTGACTCCCATCATTCATCCCCCTTTCCCCTCATCCTGCTCCATCGCTGCTGTAATTTGGGATTTGCTTGTTTGGCCCGGTAATACGACAGTGCAAATCTGCAGCGTCTCCCACTGCATCTCTTATCTCCTGTGCGTAACGAGTAGAGATAAGCCTGTTTTTATTACCCTCCCTGACCTCATGTGCAAATCTGCACACACACACATGCAAGCATGCGCGTGCATGTACACACACATGCACACAAAATTTTACAATACAGAAAGCACATAAACCGACCGCAAAACCTGAATTATTCCTCTGCCAGAGTCCTATAGATCCATTGGAGGTTCAGTGATACAAGTGGTTGGTCTTGGCTTAAGAGATTAGCAGGTCACTGGTCGCTGGCAAAACAATCCTACAGTAGCTGATGATCAAATCCATTCCTAATGGGTTAGCTTGACTTTTTAAAAGGGGCAGCGGACCAAAATATCAAAAGCCTGAGGCGTCCTGTTGGCTCAGTAGGCCAGGGCCAAAGCCATGTGTTTGTGACACTGTAGCACTGGCCCGCTTGCGAACTTTGACGCATGTCATCCGTCCCTGTCTTTCTCTTTGACATCTTTTGTGTCACTCTCCAGTTTCTGCTATTCAGCGAAGGAGAATGCCTATATAAATATATAAACTGAACGCTTTTGATCACATCACCACCATTAACAGCTTTGAAGGAGCATAAGGCAAGCAAACAATTTTTTGATTTATTATTCCCTTTTAATCTGCGCAAGTTGGTCTTTGTGCTTTTCAAACTGTCAATGGAAATTTCTGTTTTTCATTGAAGGCTCGCCCTCGCTGCAATCCGCCTGTAATAAAATGAAGTTTGAGCGTGAAGAACCAGAAACGGTCACTGCTGAAATCTGAGCGATCGCTTTCGCTGTGAAGCCGTGGCTGAGACACGCAGGGCTACCTACTGCAGTGGCAAACACAAGGCTACCGCGGTCACTGCAGAGCGCCAGGAGATGAGATTAGGCCAGACTGAATTGATGGCCTGTGAAAGAGATTAAGATAGAGAACAGTGCATGTAATCTCATTGCTCACTAAGAGAAAAGAGGGGAGGAATCCTAGCTTTTGAATTCTGATCTCCGGGAACGCAGTAACCTTACACCCAATCTAACCATGCATTTATTCATTGACTCGTTCAGCTAGAGCTATGCACACACACACACACCTACTGCCCTGGTAATACAGTAACCCAGTAACCAAGCACATACATAATTGCACAGAATGGAGTGAAGAAAAGAGACAAGGAAAGGAGGAGGAGGAGGAGGTACTTTGGGATTGAGGCAGGGTGTGGGTGGAGGAGAAGTAAAGGTACACTGGATAATATGAAGCGAGGCTTGTGGCTACACTGACAGGGTTCAAACTGCTTCCAGGAGGTGCAACCTGTCAGATGTAATGCAGCGCGCGCCGAACCCACACACACATAAATTATTCACAATCAACGCAAAGTGCGACAGGACTCGGAGCGCTGCAACTTACTTATGACATTAATTTTATGGCACTTGAATCCGTGCTGCCCCCGCCCATTCACGATCACAGTCTCCGTCACCGCCGTTTACTGTGCGGCGCAGTTTTACAAATCATTTCGATATAAAATAGAAAGCAGCTCAGGGGTCGATTGAGCTGGCCTGGACCATCTGAACAGTTCTGAAAAAGGACAGAGTCTAACAAATCTGGCCGTCTGAAGCGGACTGAAGCGAACAGAGGTACAATTTCCCTGGTATCCAGGTCCGTCCGTGCGTGAATGTGTGTGTGTGTCTGTGTGTGTGTGTGTGTGGGTGTGTGTGTGCCCTGCTGTTGCCAGGGCTTTTGGTTTGGGCAGATCAGTGCTGCTGGTCAGTTCTAATCTACTGTGATTCCAGAGCTCAACCTCATGCATTTCAACTGTCTGAGGATTAAATTCATGTCACTGACACTGTGCCTGGGTGTTCACGCTGGGTGTGTGCACGTGCGGTGTGTGTATGCAAATGCGCGTGCGTTCCTGACATTTTGAAAGGCTGTGCGTTGGTAATTTGGAAGCTCTGTGTCTCTCTCTCTTTGTGTGTGTGTGTGTGTGTGTGTGTGTGTGTGTGTGTGTGTGTGTGTGTAAGGAGCATTTAAAGGAGTAATTACACATTTTCCCCCCACAGCCCAAAACATTGTATTAGCATAGTAATAATGTAACAGCAAGTAAAAAGTAAATACAGAAAAGGAAAAATAGGAAAAATACAGAAACACAGAAAAACAAAATAGAAACTGG
>OMLF01012594.1:9561-22797 GCA_900302615.1 Holocentrus rufus | reverse complement strand
TACCATATTAAAATGTTTGGCGTATATATTTTCTTCATATATTATTATATATATTTATATATTTTCTTTAAATCAGTCGACGCCTCCATTTCATACACCGACTGCTTGTGCGCTGTGCAAAATAAGAAGCTGCGTTAAGCCAGGCCATCAATCTCATCTCCAATCTCCTTGACAGGTCAAACTAAAACCCGATTCAAAGTTAACCTATCTCTCCTATTAAATAAAATAAAACGTCCTCCAGCGCGAGCCACCTGGTCAAAACCAAATATTTTCAGACACACACATTGTTAACATACCCCTATAACAAATGAGATTATGGTGCCATAAACTCCCATGTGAAGGAAGTCTGGAGGAATAGCGTCACTTTTATGACTCCACAGCAGGTCTTACAGTAAAGCTCCAGGAGTAATCATGACCTCCACATGGTGTTTTTATCCAGAGTGGGAAAACCTGGGTGTGATTTATTTGGCTGTAGAGGTTAAACATTCAGAACTCTGAAACTTCATGGATCTGATTTACACCTTTCTGTCCACAGACCGTGTACATGATTTTTTTTTTTTACTATGTAAAGATAATTAGAGATTATATCCCCTCTCACACATCCTGGATCAGTTTGTGTATTGAGTGAACCTCGGTCATGGTCAAGATCAGTAAAAAAGTTTTTAATTGAATCATTTCACGAGGCACCCAATCCAGGAAGAGGATGGCAATAAATCACATACAAGTACAATCAGAGACATGAGATTTTTTTTAACCTGAACTGACATTTGCAAAACACACCCAGTTGCCACTTGCAAAATAGAGTAAACCCACTCCCAGAGTTCATTAATATTTATTGTATTCAGTCAAGACATCTGAGTGTTTATGAATAGGTCCATGTTTGAGTCTGTTACAGCCTTTATCTGACTGTGTGTGTGTGTGTGTGTGTGTGTGTGTGTGTGTGTGTGTGTATTATTGGGCTGGGGTTTTGAGCAGCTGGACTAAACTCAGCAGATCCTGCTGCTGTAAACTGAGCTCTTCCATCAAGGTGTTGAGATACACGACTGACGCTGGGCTCTGCAGGGCCTCCCGCACCACCGGAGACACCTCTGATAACCTAAAACACAAACCGAAAACATCATCACGTCATCATCATGTCAATACACGCAATGAATGAGCTGCAAAGCAAAAGTTGTTTGAGAAAAGTCTGTGATAACTTTTAATGCAGCACTGTGGCCTGTAGGGGTGAGGCAGACTGTCCTTTAAGGTCACAGGCTCAGCAGACGTGAGTCTATCAAGCCATATGTGCTGTTGACGTGTCCTTGAGCAAGACACTGAGCCCCTATCTGCTAACTCAGTATAAGCTGCTCTGGATAAAACCATCAGATAATGTCTAAACGTCCGCTAAAATCTGGAACCAGGACAGTCTGAGATCAGGGAATCTGTATATTCAATGCAAACTTTTTTTTTTGGTTGCTCCATCAAATAGGAACCTCCAAAAACCTCCAAAAATAAGTCTAGTTCCAGCAGTGTATACCCGTACCTACTGTGTGTGTACATTTAGACTTCAGTGTAAATAGCTATGAAAAAAGTCATTGCAAGATACAGTTTGGTATCTTCTATAAGATATTTCAATAAGATATGTTAATGACATTCAGATATCTTACACTGAAAAGTAATTGTCACTAACTAGACACACAGATGTGCTGAAATGACTTCCCGTGTATTTCTAGCTGTGTGTATACCTTCAGCTGTTTTCTTAGCTGTGTATACGTCTATATTTGTATACATTTCTAGCTGTATATGTACCTCCAGTTATGTTCATATTTCTAGCTGTAATTATCTAGCTTTAGTTAAGTGTTTATTTCTAGCTGTGTGCAGCCTTTGCGACCTTCTGGTTGATCTCTAGTCACCCCTTCAGCTCCCATCCCTGCCTTTGTCCACTCCCCTGTCCCCCCGTCCCGTCTCCCTGTCCCGTCTACCTGTGTGTGTGTGTAGGTGCACTGTTGGCTAATCTCCGGTTCACCCCAGGGTCTAGTGTTGCAGGGGGGGCATCCATTATTCAGCTGGCCTGAACAAAAGAGGCCAGACTAGCTCCACAGCTGCCAGGCAGCAGATAGATAAGACAGCACACCAAATTATTCATGATGGAGGGATGGAAGGATGGATGGAGCAGAGGAGTTAAATGGAAAACTAAAGAAATCATAGAGTAGCAGTGGTACATGTGGCCAGAGAAAAGCCAAATGAGAGAGTTGCCAGAGGGGCTGATTATCAAAGCTGGTTGAAATAATGGCTGTCAAAACGCCCGTCAATGGATTGAGACCATATTGTCTGCAATGCAACCATGCACAATACCCAAATACAACATGAGTACACTGAAGGCCCCTAAGTGGTTCATCAATCAGGGTAACATAAAATCACATCTTAAGAGCAGTGGTTTTTAATATTTATCTCTGGATTATTTTACATTATTTGTCAGGCATTAATCTGAAGCTCTAATCCACAGTGTCAGTGCCTAGCTTGTAGGTCAAAGTAATGGTGAACATACAATAATCCAACCCTAATCTTGTGTCCCGTGAGTTGTCTTCTTCTTCTCCACACAATCCTAAAATATGTATTATTTGCAATATTTTTTCTGATTCCCTGAATATTGGCAAGCATTTGTGCAGGCTAAGAAGACATTTTTTTAATAATATTTTACCCAAAAGCTTTAGCTGCCAATTTGTCCAGAATAACGTCAAAGTCAACTTGCAGTATCTCATCTCTGAGAGCTGATACAGCTTTTGATAAATGCTGCTATGGTGATGTGGTATCAGCCTCAACTCTCCCCTCTGTTTTAAAATGGAAAAATTTGTGTTCCTTCATTCAAGTTGCTCAGTGCAGTGTCTATTCTTCACAGCAGTTCAGGAGGCCGTACAGTGTGAGTATAATGTTGATTCAAAAGCACCTGTGGCTGTTCAGAGTCATAAATCTGACCCTTCACTTTGGGTCTATATGGTTCCCTCATGCATCAGGTTGAATGTTTCCCAGGGCAATTTGAAGTGTCTATTTTGCATGAATGTGTGCAGAGCAAGTATTGGTGTGTGCACGTCATGTGTGTTTCATTTGAGAACGTGCAGGACTGCAGTGTGTGTGTCTTCCACATGGCAATACGGATCTAGAGAGCAGCAATCAGGTGGAGATAAGGTCAAGAGGCGTCGGTGTGTACTCAGACGGGAGCAACACGGAACTGTCCATGAATTACCAGCCCCTAATCTCTCTCTCTGTCTCTCTCATACACACACACACACACGCCATATGGCACAGGCCAAACACTGCCACACCACACGGCCTCACGTCAAAATGCAGCATGCACAATAAACGTGCAAAGCAGCACACATGCAGAAATCACATACCAGGTTTAACGAAAAACTTGATATGTGATACTGGATTCAAAACAGGAAGCTGTCACCATATCAACAATGAAGCTGAGACTCAAACAAAATTACTCCGAGGCTAAATAAGTTGTTTCCTTGTTAACTGTGAGGAACTGGGTGGTTGAAGCAGACAAATGTGTGCAGCCGTCGTGTTACTTTGATTTGTCTCGTTGATTTTGATTTTGTCGACCTGATTTAATGCAAAAACCATGGCTTACGCTTCTATCATAACATGTTATAGCTCCACGATGCAAACTGTGATTATGTTGCATCATGTCTGAGCTCTGATGGCGATTGATAAGGACAGTTGCAGTTTATTATTCTAAGACGCTAACACTGAAGATTTAAGCTTCACTTTCACTTTGCAACACCAGTTGACACAAAACACACACATTTTAATCATGTGCCCATAAAACTCATTCACACACACACATCGACGTGCTCTGTGGCAGAGAACAACTGTGGTTTTGAGTTTGCAGAGAGGGTGTATCTCTAGGAAAGCAGTTTTCCTTGATTTCCTCTCTCTCTCTCTCTCTCTGCTATAGTGCAGGCTGTGCAGCTGTCACGGTGCGTTCACATGACACTGGGATACCACACGCACACAGAGGTGCGATACAAACTTACAGATGGAGGAGGACCACAGCTAGGAGGGTCCACTCTGGAGTTTTGTGGATGATGTTTGTGTTGGTGAACCTGCAGTAAAACCAGAGAGCGAGATACAGTCAACCACAGCTAAACCAAAATATACAGGATTTATCTTATAGAAGGGTGTTAATTAAACTATGGGTCAAGCACCAATCTAAGAGTAAATACACACTTTAATTAATGAATCAAGCTCCCAAGAAAACAGAATAAAAATTATTTGGATGCATTATTTGGATTATTGTCAATATAAGAGTTAATCTACGAGGTATTAATAGACACACGTCACTGTATGGTGGACGTTCAGCTAACATGCACAACTACCCAATGTGGTAATATATATGCTAGGAAAATAAACTATCATTCAAAGTGCAAAAGGCCACGTCAAACACAGCGTCCAATAGTGCAGTGATGTATGTTTGTGTGACAGCGCTGTGAATATTCTCTGGTTTAAACCTCGGGGGCCAAGTGAGCAGGGCGAGAAGAGAATTCCTGGAAGTCAAACTCTGGAGGTGTTAACTCCGCTGCTGCTACTGCTATTAAATCACTGACACGGTGATTTAATAGCGGCCCCGTTGACCACAGCCAAACCGGCCAATCAGAGCCCACAGTATCTCTATGGCAGGAAATATGTTCAATTTGGGTATAAGTTTTAAGGTTTTTTTTTTTTTTATTACTGTTGTTTTATGAGGCACTACATCTTCATCAACTACTTAAGGAGGTGGAAAATAATTTTCAAGCTCTACTACTAAATCAGTGGAATTTCTCAACAACAACCTATGACAAAGGCTAGAAAAAATGCGATGACTATCCTTAGACCAAATAGAAATTAAGAATTGAGCTATGAAAACAAAAAGCCATGTAAGCAACCATGAAAATGTCTGTGTGTGTGTCCTTACCATAGCAGACCTGCAGAAGTGCGTTTGTGTTGCACTGACCTGAATGTCCTGACTAGGCTGTTGAGGTCGGTGGAGATGTCACTCATGGCGAGACGCAGTGGGCCCACAATGTTTCTGAGACTAGAAACCACAGAAACATACACAAGAAATGAAGGGAGAAGGGTAAAAACTGAGCAATTTTTTTTACTTGCAAAGGCTAAAATGTTTCATCAGTTCTCTCAAACCTTTGAAAAAAAATGGAAAAAGTAGAAGCAGTGTACGGCATTTATTTTCTCCTTTTTGGGATGTGTGCATGTGCACCGTTTTTGCATCAACTTCTTCTTGGGCCACAAATGTTAAAACAGTACTGTATGCACTCACGCTACTGTGGCACACTGGATTAAAGTGTCCACCAAACAGAACACACTCATGCACAATCAATACAGTTCTGTCTGCTAACTGTTCACTGATACACATGCAAGAAAGTGCACACATTTAGAGGAAATGCACACAGACACACATACCAGCTGCTGAGTTTCTCCACAGTGATGCGTTTCTGGATGACGTGCTGGGCCTGAGAGTCAATCAGTGGCAGAACTGGGTCCTTCCCATCTTGGTCCCGGCCTGGCACCTAGGGGAGAAAAAATTAGATGTTTGGTGCGTGTGCCAACATTTGTCTACACTAGGGATGTTAGGACACCAGAGTTTTTGCAGTTGATACCAGTCAAATTCCACGATTCTCTACACCTGATTCAATACCACACCAAAATCAGAAATCCCATTCAGCACACACCCCTTTACTTAAAAAGTCTAAAAACAGAAACTTTTTTCATGTGTTTCAAATATTCAAACATATATGCAACATTAGAATAAGAGCACTGAGCTAGTGCAACATAACAGCCTGTAGCCTTCAGGCAGAAAACAAAGCATCTCAACGATATTGTTATCCAAACTTTGGTACTGCCTTCAATACTGATTCAGCTGACATCCCTAGTCTACACATCTTTTTCAATCTAGCGCCCCCAGGTGGCCATTGACACTTACAACAAGCCCATGCCCTAAAATTCCCTCCTTCCTTCCTTCACAACCTTCCTCTACCCTTCACTTACTTCCTCCCCTCTTTCCTCCGCTCTCATCTTTCCGTTCTCACCTCTGAGTCTCCAGCCGACTGGCTGGCCTCCTCGGGCAGAACCCAGGTCCCCTTGTAAAACTCCCTGACCCGGACCTCCAGCTCCTGCGTCTCTTTATGAAGTGTCTTGTAGTCTGGAGCTGCAGCTGTTGGCCTCTCCACAGCCTCTTCCACCACCACCTCCTCCTCCTCCTCCAGGTCGTCTTCATCCAGCTCCTGCTCCTCCTCCTTTCCTTCCTTTCCATCAGCGAGGGGAGGGGCTGGAGAGTAATCTTCGCCGTACAGGAACCTCAGTGTCTCATCTGACCTCCATTGCTCCAAAGTTCTCCTCAGGCTGTCCAGAAGATTCTGCCGGATGTTGTCGGGTTTGGTTCCAGCTGTGTGATGCTTCAGGAGGTCCCGTAGCCCCGCTGCCCCTCTCTTGCTCATTCCCACCTGGGTGATGCTGATGCCTGGTTGGCTGTCCTGACTGGTGGCGGTCCGAGCTGAGTATGCACGATCTAACGGAGGTTTGATTTCTGTTGAGTTTGAGTCTATAAGTGGGTGAGAAATGACTGGAGGTGTGTGTTCTACAGGCAGTCGGTCCTGTGTGAGTGTTGGGTCAGTAGGTGGGGGATTAGCGTGAGTGACAGGCTCAGTTATGGTGCACAAATTAAGTTTAGCTGCAGCCTCTTCCACACTGTTTTGGTCCGTGTTTTCTGTGCGAAGCGGTTTTCCAGCATCAAGTTCCGTTTTATGTACAAGTGAATCTTCCCTGCTCTCTTCCCTCTCGCTCTGTTGATGTGGGATCTCCTCTTCGCCCTTCTCTCCTCTATTTCTTTGCTCTCCTGGGTCTGAGCGCTTGGGCAGGTCGCCCCAGTGCACCCTGGGTCTCCGCGGCTGGGAGACCATGCTGGAGACAAAGTCCTGCTCCCGTTCGCTGTCGCTGCTGTCACTGTGGCCGGCGGAGCGGGGAAGTTGCATCGGGCTGTCGGAGCCCTCTGGGTTATCAGGCACAGGGTTGTCGATGTCCTCCTCCTGGATTCGCCTCTCTACTAGTCTGACCTCCTCACCAGAGCTACCGCTGAACACAGACACACAAGGGTAATTAATTACTGCATTTCATTTTGTATTTGATACCGTCACTTTGAACGATAAAAATATTAAGTTGTGACAGTGTTATATACCTGTCTCCTTTCTTCATCAGTTTAATTTCTGCAGGGCTGAGGAAGGAGAGAAAAAACAGTCAACACATATGAGTCTTTATTGTAGCCCTGTAAAACCATGCTTATCTAACCAGTGGATTCAATATCATATCAATATCACGTCTTCATACGTACCTCTCATGCTGCCTGAGCCAGAGGGGGGTTTTTGATATTTGCAGCTCAAACTCTTTGGAGGCTTTGTAGCAGAAGTTACTGCAAAAACACTAAACATAAGAGAGGGCAAATGAAACATTACTTCTGTTAAAAATGAATGGGTTAATCTGCTCTTATACACTTTTGAAGCACAAACTGCGCTCACCTTGCGTTCAGTGATGTCATACACCCTGTTGGTTTTGGTAGAAATTTTGTACTGTTGAGTTGGGACCTATAAAATGAACAGCAGAACTGAATTACAGAACAACAAGCACAGAATATGAGAAATGATGAGATGTACTCCATACAAAGGACTGAAAATGCGCTTAAAAAGGGTCTTACCTTGCCCAGTTTATTTGGACACAGAGGATAGCCACACAGTTTCACAATGGATCTCTCCTCTACAGTGTCTTTGTAATTGGCAGCAGTGATGAACCTGGCCTGTGAAGAGAGGAGACTGAAGAGTCACATACACACACATACACACAAAACAAATTCCAAACCTCTGATTTTTACATACACAGTCAACCAGGAAGTCTTCAGGCACGCAGTCCTCCAGGAGACGCTCCACCACCTGCAGAGCTCTCCTCTCCAGCTCCAGCTTCTCCCTCAGGGTCTCCTTCATAGCCTCTCTCCTGGGACAACACACAACAAACACAGTATCAACATTTGAGGGGTGATGCGGTTTCTCTCTGACTCAAATAATGAAATTTACTTTCCAGGAAGTAAGTAAAACTGAGTTAAAACAGCATCTCACACTTAAAACCACTCTCCTCTTTAAATATAAGGGAACTGAAAAGTTGATGTCAACATTTATTAGTACAGCTCTAACTACGTTTTTCTTTAAATTGGCATTCAAAAGGGTTGGCTCTCGTCTTTAACTCTCTCTCTCTCACACACACTAACACACTCACTCACACACACTTACCGTCTTGCCTCCTCTTCAGCGCTCAGTGCCTTGACAGCTTTGCCTCCTACCACAACAAATAACAGACAGTTACTGGTACAATGTTGGAAAATATTTCCTATTGCAGATTAAACAATTTCTGTGTTGTGCTGTGCAAAATATTCACTAACCTAATAATGGACAATAAGCCAAAACAAAATGTACAACTTAAAAACACCACAGAGCAACATTACTGTAGAGCAACATTACAAGTTCACAAAACCGGTTTGAACTCATTTCTGAAAACTATTAGCCTGTTAATAAAGTCCAAAAACCAAATATCTCAGGGTGTGGGATATAGTTTAATTGAAAATAACCTTTTTTGGAGGTTTTGGAGGAGCGAGCGCTCCTTCGTCTCTGCTCCTTCTCCATGCTGTTTCTGTTTGACGGAGTTTCACCTTTGACCGATGACGTATTCGATTCTACGGCAAGCACGGCGGACATTTCAGCCGAAAGACTTCCTTGCCTGCTTCCCTCCGCTGTTTCTATGTCATGTAAGTGACATCCAATTTGTCCGTTTCACCAGTGTTGTGATCAGAAATAATGATCCCTACGCTGCGTTTCACTAGCAAATTAGAAGACACGTTTTGTTTAGATACTAACTGCTAAGCTAATTCATAAACAGATCTGTTGAGCTAGCACTGCCTACAGGAGACTGTTCACTCCTCACAGATCAGTCTACATCTGCATGTTCTCTACGTAACCCAGTTTCTCTCAAGTGTATATCGCCTTAATCCACTGATACATGAGGAAGTAACTCCCAGGCACAGCCAGCTACCTTTAGGACAGTGGGATACATTAATTGACTCTGATTATCACAAACCTTTTGCAGCATACTGTCCATTACATTGACCCTAAAGTTTCTCATTTCTTTCTTCTCAGGGTTGCTTTGTAAAAGGAAATCCTACTCAAGGACTAAAGCTGGCAAGCAGGAATGGCACTGGAGCAGCTCAGTGATGTGGTGCAGAGATGTGTAAGAGCAGACCAGACTGTCCCTCTGGCTTCACTAGACCAGTGTTTGGCACAGCAGCACAACACTCACACTCATCCATCCATGCATACCTCTTCTTTATCTCATATACTCAGGGACTAAGGAATAACTGTCGTGAAATGTCTTTCTTTAGTTGCAAGACTTGAATGATCCTCAATCTCTCTCTCTCTTCCCATTCATCTCTTTCTCCCTCTCTCACACAGCAAGGTGTCCAAGATGACAACTACACCACTGAGGATTACGACGTCTTCACAATCGCAGGGCGGGCCTGCATCGAAGAAGGAGAGTGCACGCAGGTCCTCAGCATCTTTGTGGATGAAAAAAATAAGGTGAAGACAAGTGTGTTTGTTTGTGTACTTGCCCTCCAGTGTATCTCTCGTGTGTAAAAATGATAAAGAACGCTGATTGGAGCTGCAGGACAAATAGGTCAGTGAACATGAGGGTTAGAGGCACTGGCAGGTTTTGCAGGATGTTTCAGTCTTTTAACTGTTTGACATGTTCTGCTACATTGTGCTGCGTAACACACTCTCCTCTGTCCCTCTTTCTTCAGGACATAGTGAGATGTATGGGCGGGAACCTGCTGCCTCCTCTGATTCAGGTTCTACTGAAGAAGGAGGACAAGAACCTCCCTCACTGCCTGGCCATTTTCAAACATGTGCTGGAGGTCTGCTCATCTGCTTGATAGTTATTCCCAGTGAATTGTATATTACATTACTCTGAAAGGAGACAGACACAGAAAGCGATGTATAGCTGCCTTTTTTTTTGATGGTGTCAGGGTGGGATTGTCTGTTTTAAAGCTGAGCTCTGATTGGCCAGGTGTGCAGTCCCAAAGAGCTGCTGGTTGGCTTGTTGGAGCAGGCGGAGGAAGCCCAACCGGACGTCACCGCAGAGACGCTCCTGCTGCTGTTTAACCCTCTGCAGAATGGTAAAAAACATCAGGTCATGTTAATTATACTGTTAGAGATTGGCACATGTGCATGCACACGCATACACAGAATAAAAACAATATTGAAGGGCTGCAACTAGTGACAGATGACAATGATGATAATGATGACATTTTTTTCATTGTTGATTACGTTTTTGATTAATCGATTAATCATTTTGTCTATTAAATGTAAAAAATAATGAGAAATGCCCATCACAAGTTACCACAGCCCAAATAAGTTCTTAAAATTGTTTATTTAGTCTGAGCAGTAGCCATTTTTTTCCCATTTTTACATGATAAAAAGTTTGGTATTGTTATTTGATTAACAACTACACTTACATATGCTTGTGCTCACACATAATGGATCTCCTAAGTATGCTTCATTCTTTCATTAAATGTCTTATATGTCCTCCCCTTATTTTGCACCACTCTTTCTGTTCACCCCACTCCTTTTCCCTTCTTTCTACCTCCACATCTTCCATTTCCAACTCTCCCTGCATCTTGATCCTCTTCTTTCTATTGAACCCTTGACTCTCCCTCCCAGTGCTGCTGCGTCTGGGCCGCCATAAGCCCTCGTCTCTGGGCATGGTGCTGTCCACAGTGCTGGAGCAGGTCGCCAAACTGCCGGTGCCTCATACAAAGGAGCAGGAGGAGGACGACGTCTTCTCCCTGTGCCGCTGCTGCACCCACCTGACGGCCTTCGTCAGGCCCTTCGTCCAGGAGGCCAGGCACAACGTCCTGCACAGCAAGGCCCTGAGCGAGAATCCAGACAGCGCCCCGGACGGACGGGACAGGGCGTCAGCAGATAAGGAGGATGAGCTGAGAGCAGAGCTGCTGAAGTTGTAAGATTTGCTGTGTTCCACAACTCTGGCTTGCTTGGAAACTGCTTTTTTATGTTATCTTGCATTGGCATCACTCTGAATCTTGGGAGTGGCTCTAAGTGCTTCACTGAAAGTAAGCAGAACCTTTCTAGAAATTCCCCATCGACCATGAGTCTGCCACATTCTGAGTTCATGTTCATCTCACATTTTCTGTTGCATGTCGTCTTATCCTCCTCTATCTTACACATTTTAATATGGCATAAATAATAACATACCATGAAAATCTCCCTCAACCCTGTTATGAGTAGCAGTGGATACTGAAATAACTCAGTTGTTCTCAGTATTGTAGCTGTGTGAAGAATCTGCTCATGTGTACAGATTGATTGACAGTGTGTTCAGCGTCCTAACTCTCACTGGTGTGGTGGTAGAACGGTCACCAGTCAAAAGTCACACCCAAGTATGATGGTTGATCATTATTTTGTAGGTGCAGCACTAGTAGCTGCTCTTCTAGACTGAATCTGTGTCCCTCTGTCTGTCTGTCCTGCAGCTGTATGAAGAGTCTGTGCCAGCCCCTCTTGGAGGTGCACCTTAAGGATCCTGACACCCTGGCTGCGTCTCCCCTTCGGGACTTTGCCACAGAGGTTTTGGTGAGACAACTTTAAATACGTATTTGAAGTGAAAATATACTTTTTGGTGGTTAGTGATACACTTAACCATAACCTACTCCAAAGAGCTGAAATAGTTTTATAACTCTATTTTAAATATTATAATGGCTCATTCAAGCTTGCCCATTTTCTAAGGTAAAATGTAATGAAGCCTGTAAACAGTGATGATTCTCCCCTTATGTTTCAAAAGTTATGAGCATATAATCTGTTAAACTACCACTGAAGATAACTGCCACTTAACATTTAGTACCCCTTCTAGTGACACCCCAAAAAATATAAAATCAGTGGCTGCTGTCAGGTTTTTGGAAAAAGTATCACTGCTGAAATATTGCTCAAGTATAAGTGGCTCATTTAAAATGTACTTAGAGTAAAAAAATCTGAATTGAGTATTGCAGCAGAGAACATTGTCAGATGTGCATTTTTCCACACAGTATTCCGATGCACTGTATCTGGACCAGATTTAAAATACAGCAGTGTAATACCTGAGTTTGGTGTGTGTTTGTGTGATGTGTGTGTGTGTGTGTGTGTGTGTGTGTGTGTGTGTGTGTGTGTACTACAGAGCAGCCTCAGTGCTATCGGGGAGTCTCTCCCCGGCCTGGTGTTCCTCCCTGTGCTGAAGAAGAAGGAGGTTCCAGGCTTCCTGGAGGAGGAGGTGAGATACCCCAAAGAGTCTTTAGCCAGCCTGGCTCACCTTCTGTTTGTCCACCACCTGACCATGGACACCTTCCCTGCTGTGTTCAGGTACGGCTGCAAGAACACCTAGGACCGTAGTGAACTGTTCATATGATAAGTGTTTTGCTTGTTTGTTTGTTTTTGATTGCTTTTGTGGACGCATAGATTGGCAGTTTTTGCTCTATGATTGACAGTTTTTGAAGTTGAAAAGTATTAAAAAAAATCAAATCATCTTAATCTTCTCCCTGTGCTCTTTTTCAGTCCTGTGTTCGCTCTGCGGTGCAACATGGAGCACATCAACCTGCTCTTGTCCAGGTGAATTCATGGCACAATATTATAATATTCTGTACTGTGTTGGATTATTTCACTGTCTCGTCTTGGTTGGATTTCACAAAAAGTATCTTAACAGCTAAATAAGGAATCAAAGAACGAGCTACCCATAATGCAAAGAGACTAGACCACTGTTTAGACTAAATTTATTGGGCTTTATTGGGCTTTCAGGTTTGTGTCAGGAAATTAGATAGATCTTGACTGACTGAACTGTTAAATGTTTAACTGTTTAGTGTAATCTCATAACCAAATCTTTTAATTTTCATTGTTAGAACCGAGGAGACAAGGATTCAGAAAGGACTGGTGAGTCAAACCAAAACTCTAACATACAGACAAGGTTTTTGTCATTTTAGTCTTAGTATTCTTGAGATAACTTTCCGAACTTTTTCTCAGTAAAGAAAAAAAAAAACAGAAATCAAAGCATTTCTTGTGGAATGGAAAGGCTTTGAAAACATGATATAGCTAAAAAAAAAAAAAAAAAAAAAAAAAAAAAAAATTATCACAA
>OMLF01012593.1:0-21950 GCA_900302615.1 Holocentrus rufus | reverse complement strand
AGAGATATGCGGCCTTGGGAAGGCCGGTTATCTCGGGGGCGCCAATGAAGATAACTGTTGTTTTGGGTCAGGCCGACGCTGCAATTTTCCGTCTGAAAGACTCTGTTATTCTTAAATGGAACGAGGCCTTCATTGATGTCATTAGAAACACCTATGTTTACCTACTATTTATTGTCAAAATGGCTGCTGTATCATATTCTGTGAGTGGGCTGATTCTGTTTTCATGAAATGCACTAAGTATTTAAGTCTAAGACCCGGTTGTTACCTTAGGCTCAACAAAACAGCTGACATGACACAGACTGTAATAGAGCCTTGTCATACAGGTTAACACTAACAACATGCTGCATGATGTGCAGCAACACCACAACGAAAAACAAGTCGCCAGTGTATGGTCACATTTTAGTTTTTAATATGATTTCAGAGGTTGTAGTTTTTTTAACTCCTCAGGATAAAACTAGTCTGAATAAAAAACTATTCTTAAAATCTGGCTCTTAGCTGTAAGTTAAACTTACAGAAACATGTAATCATCATATTGGAGTTTGTGCTTTTGAATATTTTTCCTCACCTGATTGTCTCAATTCAGATTTTGCTCAAAATCTCAATATTAAATTGAATCCAGCACTGCATATCAAATTAGACATGGTAAAACAAATACACACACACACCTGCACAGATAATCAGGTTCAGTAAAATTGAATGAGTAAGTTTTATTTAAACATCTCACCCAAAAAAGTCAAAATAGCAACATGGAAATCTGATACATAAAAAAATTCTATTTACGTGTCCTCCAAACAATAGACCGTCTTTTTGTTTAGCAGTTCATAATGAAAGAGTTCCATCATGAACACAAAATATTCAAAATCACAGTCTGTCAGTGTGGGACGTTAGAAGAAGTCTGCTGCCGTGGGTCGTCTTTTCGGGGTGCTCTTGGGTGTGGTGGAGGTCTTTTTCTTGGCCTTGGGAGTCTTCTTGGCGCTGAGCGGCCTGGCCGGAGACTTTAACACGCCAAACTTGGGCTTCTGCTTGGGGTCAAAGGGTACTCGCGACGACCCCTCTGGACTCACCAGCAAGCTGCGGTCGGTCTTCCTAAACTCTGTCACCGACAAGAAGAAGAAACAAGGCAGTCAGATGAAATCGACATTATTCATTTTGGCCGATTCCTGATCCGCTCTTAGTTCATGGTTCAGTTATTTTATACTTCACACCAGTCTTGTTGCACCAGTGCCAACTTCCAACAAAATCCTGGCAAACACCCTGCATAGTATAAATTCAATCTCACACTCTGGTTGTAAGACACCACCAGCATATCATTTCAAGAGTATCAGTGACAGAGCGATATATGAATGGTACATACTGGCAAATAAAAGAGAGGATGAAACTGTCAGCATTTACTGTCTGCTCAGTGTAAAAAGTAATAAACTTTTGAGCAAATAAAAGCTGTGGAGAGGTGTAATTAGGAGAGCATTGTGTTGTCAGAGGAAAACTTCTCTCCTCAAGTGAACCACTTTATCAACCAGACAATACCTTGTGATTTAGGAGGGTGAGAGGTTTACCCTAACATGAACACAGTATAGAAAACAGTACTTTCTAAGTTCTTTACCACTGCATCATTCAAATTACACAACTTTCTTACCAGCTGTTTTATTGTTCTTGAGGCCAAAGGTAACCTTCTTCGATTCGGATTGAGGAAGCTGCAGTTTCTGAGAAATAAAAGTATAAAATGATTGTTATCAATGGGGAAAAAGGTAGCAGTCAGTATTGAGAATATTTTCTTTCAATTTACTGCACTAGAATTATACTGCTTGTTGGAATAACTGATTCAATATTTTTCTACTTTTCTACATTTTCTAAAAGCAATAAATCACTGAAGAGCATCTAAGAGGGTTTCTGCTTTGTGTCATTCTTAATGCTGCCTCTTAGCTGCTCCAAAATCCCTGTAAGGGACAGCGCTCACTACTTAACCGTGACTGTCTACCACCTTTCAGCATCAGCATGTTTACCTTCTTGCCCGACAGGGGTGTGCTGGGGCTTCCCTTGGTCTTGCAGAAGAGTGGCGTTGGAATGGAGGCGTTGCTCTGGAAGGAGATGAAATCAGACCCCGCCGCCTTCGCTTTCTTTTGTGACTTTTTCGAGCTCAGAGGGGTGGATGACTCGGTAACACCCTGAAGAGGCAAATCATCTTACATTAACTTATAATCACCACAGCTCTCCCAAAACCTGCCACCGCAAAAATGGCTGAATCCAGTCTTAAAGATCCACTTGGGAAGCTAATTCTCTGTTGTGTTTTCAGGCGGTCAGACAATTTAGTTAATCAAATCTTGACAATTTAACATCATCAAATACTCACATTGCCTAGTTTTGCCTTCTTGGCAGCAGTTTCTTCCTTAGCGAGGCCATTGACCATCGCAGCTTCTTGTGCAGCGGCCTCAAGCTCATCAGCCTCAAACTCAAACACCACGGGAATCTTCCTTTTCTTCTTGCTCTTCTTCCCAGAGGAAGGGAGCGCTTCACTTTCAGGAGGAGCTTCTTCCAAGATGGAATCGCCAACAACCTCCAACTGAGCATGACTTTTGACCTCTCCCTTCTGGTCAGCCATTGTCTGCTGCTTCTTCTTCTTCTTGACTGGTGTTGCCGTGGTAATCTCGGACATCGGTTCCTCGGCAGCCACTTCCTGTGGCGTTTCTCCAAGAGCCGCCAGCTCCTCAGTCTTGGATGCCTTTTGATTCTTCTTCTTTTTCCTCTTCAGTGGAGTTACAGCGCTGGAATCTGGAGTCGTGTCCTTGGGCATCGAGTCCATTGGTTCCACTTCCTGCGCTGTCTCTTTGCTCTTGACCTTCTTTGTCTTCTTCTTTAGTGGAGTCGTCGTGGTATTTTGTGTTGTTTCGCCACCAATTGATATGATCTCCACTTCTGTGCTTCCGTCCTCCATTTCGATCTGCGCTTCGGCCTGGAGCTCCTCTGTTTTCTTGAGGCTCTTTCTCTTACTCTTCTTCTTGGCTGGGGTTGTGGCATCGGTCTCAGGGGTGGTTGTCCCTCCCTTCTCGGCTTCTCTGCTTGCTTCCTCAACCTGTGGTTCAGCCTCAACGCCCTCTGCTTTCTTCCCAGCCTTCGGGCCCTTCTTCGTTCCTTTCTTCTTTCCAGGGGTTGTAGCATCGGCCTCTGGGAAGGTCTCTACCTCGACTGTAGCATCTACTTCCTGGGTGAGAGGTGTAGGCTTCTCTGCTGCCGCCTCTGTCACCTCCACATCGGGCTTAGGCACCCTGGCTTCAGACTTCTTCTTTTTCTTCTTCTTGGACAGGGTTTCTGACTGGTCCTTGTTGGCGTCTTCAGCTGCCTGAGGCTCTGGTTGGTTGCCTTCATCTGTGACTGTAACTGACGACTGCTTCTTTACCTCCAAAGGGATAAGAGTTTCTATTTGGCCCTCTGTGTCTGCTAGAGTTACTGTCTCTGTGTTTTTTACAGATGAGTTGGAGGTTTCCATCGTTTGGTCTTTTCCTACATCTCTGGCAGATCCAACCTGTTGTGAAGACTGCTGAGCTCCTGCAGTTTCTACTTTTTCCATGTCTTTTACAGCACTTTCCTGAGCGTCTGTTGCAACCTTCGCCTGCTGTGACCCCACAGCATTTTCCTCTCCACCTACGCTCGTACCCAACCTTGCCTTCTTCTTTTTCTTCTTCTTCTTCTTCTTTTTCTTTGTGCTGTCATCATTGGTAATTGAGTTTGCTGGTTCACTGCCATCTTTTGCTGAGCCTGTGTTTTGCTTGTCACGCTTAGCCACTTCCTTTTTCTTCCCTAAGGTCGCAAAATGAAAACATCTCAGTTACACACTCAAGTTATTGACAAAAAAAATTCAGAATGATAATTCATTGAAGAAAAACTCTGGACAGACAAAAATATGATTTATAAAAGCGGTATTTTGCTTCCTCAGTTCTCATAGGCAGGTTCAAGTTCGAAGCTACAGTAAAATGCATATTTCAGATACATTTCAACAATAAGTTTAGCCCCAGTCTGAATCCGTGAACCTCATTCTGCCTCCCGCTACACTAAGCTTTGCTTTTAGTGGTATATTGTTATTTCCACACATTGCTGTTCAAGGCCTAATGGTCTAGCTTTCATTGTAACTCAAGTCAACAGAATCTGGCCACAATACACAAATGAGCAATAAATGTAGAGCATGAAAAGGTGGTTAGAGGTTGATTTATTTAATTTGTAAAAAGGTAGCAAAAAGGTTATAGGGGATGGTGTGATAATATCTTGAGCACAACACTCAAAACAGAAATACGGTCATCGAGGTGAACACATCTTAAAGGCTTTTGGCATCTTTGTTTATCCTTTACATGTTTGAGCCTCAGGAACTGTGTTTCCATCAACCCTTTTTTATGCACATTTTGCCATATCAAATAAAAAAATGTTGGGTGGAAATGGCAAAAGTCTAATAAAATCCATAAAATGAAACTACAGGTTTAAATGCTTGCTTGAATTGGATAGCCTTTTTAGTCAATATAAGGAAATGCAATAATTAGTGATAAACACATTTGCCAAACAAAAACAGGCATTGGATTTAATCACATGACTGGTTGCCCTTTGACCTCTGACAGACAGAGCTGCTGTTATTGCATATGGCGGTAATGTCAACAGGTTGAATGTCTGAGGGCAACGCAGCTACTTTAATTTTTTAATAGATACCATTGCCAACAGTATGCTTACATGCTAAATTCTCCATCAGAATCAAAACCATTTCATATTGATGAGAGGTATAAGTGATGGTTTCAGATACCTTTCCCTTTCTTGGCTGCAGGGCCCCCTTGCTCCTCCTCCTCCTCAGGGTCTATTCTCCTCTTCATCCTCTTTCTGCTACCGAACATTTCATCATCATCCTCATCTGTAGAGACCTCCTCCGGATACTCATCCTGAGGGAAGATGCCTGGGAGAAATCCAGAGAGAAAGGCCGCGTGAAAAAATGATCAAAGACCACTCGTACAAACATATCAAACCGACTCCAAAGAAAATGCAGCGTCATCAGGGTTCCTACCTTCGCTGAGGTCCCGCAGTCTGAGATGAAATTTGAAATGACATGAGAGAGGGAGAAAAGAGAAAAATACATTAGTTTGCATTTATGCAGAGATCACATTGCAGTGCCACTTATTAAACAAGATAATTTCTGTGTGTATGCATGTATACACACAGTATGCACGGGCTTCCTTGTGGGAAATGAGAAAATAATGGGATGGAAATAAGCTTCCCCAACAAATAACATGCATGCCTTTATGTGCACATTTTATATCTGCTGTGTTGGTTTAATATTCAAATGCGAATAATTCAATTAGCTGATATCATGTTTGACGAGCCAACGAAAGTGCAAAGGACATGGTTTGAAAGGGAATGAAGTTGGTGTTTATTTTACTGGCAAACGCTGCCAGTTATCAACACTTTGCAATGAATGCCCATATTATGGTGTTAACATTGGCTTGTGCAGAGCTTTGAATTTTTGTCTGCATTTGCCGTTCAACATGCAGACAACAGGTCATAAGTGTGCTGAGGCGTGAAAGAAATAATCTGAGGTGTTTATCTTCTCATAGCCAATTACCATGGTTTAAGACAGTGATAACTCTTGAAAACAGAGGCAGCAGAGTCAAAGGGAGAGGTGTACCACTGACACAAAGTGCTGCCTTAAAACATGCTCTGCATTTCTCACGCTGTCAGTTTTGGCCTGCAGAGTGCAGAGCTGCACACTGGGCCTGGCACTGCTGTACTGTCAAAATATAGTAAATAATAATGGAATATTGGACTGTATTTGACTTCGTAAGCATTTTTCAATCATGGCTTCACCATATGGTGCTTCAGGAAATCCTGATGTGTAAAAATGTTTGTGTGTGTGATAAGGGAAGCGTTACGGCTAATACTCACACTTTTATGATTTTGTAGAGTCTCTGTCTGTTCTGGCTGGGGGTGTTGCTCCGACTGGCTAACTCAAATAGCCTGTCTGCCAGTTTGGCATAATCAAACTACATACACACACATACACACATACACACACACACAAACACACACAGACACACACACAAATCAGATGAGAAACTAAACATTCCATGCAATTATATCTGTCCATCTTATGAAAAAAATGAGAGCTCACTCACATAAAAAGGTATTTCAATTTGCACTCACAAAGGCATTGAATTCTAGAGAAGAAAAACACTAGCCTGCTTATTTTCATCTGAATTAAGCCTGGTGATGTACCAAAGATTATGTCAGAGAAAGCCTGATAGCCTGATTCTCCACATACTGCCGCTGCAATGGTCGCAAATAATCCCTTTGAATTCGACACCTTACATCCAATAATTTCATTAAGCCCATCAAATGAAGTGAGAAATAATGACTGTCTGTCTCCACACACTCAACACAGAGCGGAATTTATCTCGGTCTCTATCATGAACAGAGCTCATGATACAGGGACGTTATTAAAACACACGAATGGGGCTGTTTTTCATGTGAGGTACAAGTTGAGACACTGCAAAATGACAGGAAAAGCTGAGGCGGCGACACTGACCTGCAGGACTGGTCCGATGTACTCATCGTTTGGTAGTTCTGTGTCCGAGTCCTCCAAGTGAAGAAGGTCGTCATCTTCGTCCTCATTCTCATCTGATTTGGTACCTAGAAACAAAAGGAGCCAAACAGTATGATTAACTCCCCATTGTAAAGGAAGACAACATTAAATTATGTTAAAAAAAATAAAATAAAAAAAATCAGTAAAAAGAAAACTTGAATTACTGCCTTGAAATCTTATTGGTCTGTCTGCTTTGAAAGCTGGTGACACGAGGCAATTTTTTTGTTCCATATCAGTGTCACAACCAGACCAATTTTAAGTTTTAAGATTTTTAAGGAAGGTTTTAAAAATGATATGACAAGATATTAAATTATATTATTCAGAAATTCATCAGAGTTCATCTAGAGTTGAAAATAATCAACATTCTTTTCTTCATCAAATCAAGATTTATTGGACTGATCAAAGTGATCTCAACAAAATTAAAATAATTAGGCATCCATAACTAAAATGGAAGGGGGAAAAAATCCACAATTCGACTCAGTCTCTGCATCTGGACGAGTACCGTTGATCTGCTTCCCTCTCGTCTTCTTGCTGGCTGGTCTGCTCTTTTTCTCCTCCTCCTCTTTCTCCTCCTCTTCTTCAGAAGCCTGGCCCGAGTCAGAGTCTGAGGCCTCCGCCTGTTTCAGCTCCCTCATCAGGTCTTCGATGGCGAAAGGAGCCTGGTCGATGATGGCGCTGAAGATGCTGCTGCAGATGGCCCTGAACAGCATCCGGCTGGCGAGGAAGAGAACACAGGAGCTTATCAGGCAGCAGTTTGACGGCGTGGATGTGAGGGAGCGCTGCACAGGGCTGCACAGTGCAGCGCCCCCTACAGGTTGTTTCAGGAAGGCTGCTGGCTTGTGAGCACGGAAAGGAAAACATCATCTAGGATAATAATTTCTTACTGGAAAACAACTCCCTTGTGACTAAAAGTGGCTAAACATAACAGCTGCATTGGTGACATTTGTAATAACATAGCTCTAGTATAACAACAAACGAAATGATGCTGATGTAGAGTGTAGAGCTGATTAATATGTGGAAAAGCTGAGAGGATGTGAACTCACTCCTTGGTTTTGGCTGCTGTTCTGCAAAATGGATCGATGAAGATGAGGTTTTGATCAGCGCTGAGCTGCAAAAAAAGGGGGGAAAGAAAAGCTCATCATGTAACACAATCATGTTTGTCCTGATCTTGTTGTCATCTCTGTACATTAAACCTCATGAGCTGCAACATCCAGGTATCTATACAACCCAACACTCGGCCAAAGTTCAATTTTGCTTTAAATACAGTTTAAAAGGGCATTAAGTAATCTATGACATTTATCAACCTTGACTAGCAACTCAATCAGCACCATGCATGTATACTGTGGTCATTTTGTGCTACAGTGAAATCAAAACCATGCTTTCCCCCCTCGCAACTGCTAACAATAAAAGCTGAAAATACTGCGTGGCCCCTGGTGGTGCTGTACCTCAGTTGAGCCCAAAGCGGCCAGTTCCGTCATGTATAGGTCCAGAATGTGGAGCTGCAGCCCGCTGGGCGCCTCGCTGCCGCTCTGCAGGACCTGAGCTGTCAGCAGCTCCAGAAACCTGGAAACCACACTGAGGAAACACCGCAAAAACACAACTTATCGCAAACAGTGGACTGAATTTAAACAATGCTGAAGCATTAAAGCTGAAATTAAAAAACCTTTTCACAGCCACCATTTTCACAAGAAATAGCAGGTAAACACAGGTGTTACTAATAGCATTAATGAAGGTTCTGTTCCATTTAAGTGTAGCAGAGTATTTCCAGTGAGCCAGCATGATCCATAGCAGGACCCTGGCTCCATTAGACCTAAATGGAACTGAACTTTCATTGATGTCATTAGTAACACCTGTGTTTACCTGGTATTTACTGTCAAAATGGCGGCTGTGAAAAAAGTCTATTACATAGCCAGTTTGTTGTGAGCTGAGGGACGATTAACCAAAAAAGACATCAGCTTGATAAAGGCAAAAGTGACAGAATCCAAACGTTTCAGACAAGGTTTTTCATGTGTTACCTGCTGTCCCACTCTTTCCTCTTCAGCATCTCAAAGGTTTGCCTGAACATGAAGCGGACCAGCTATCAAAGAGATGGGGAAGTAGCTGTTGGATTTCTGAGCAACCAAAGCATCTTAAAAAAAATCAAATAATCGGTCCAAACAATAGGAAAAGTTATTACTTTGATGCATTTCTGTATTTGGTTTGTTTAGGTTCACACTGCCCAATTAAGGTGATGTGTGCGTTTATTTTGAAGATTGCACAGAGCCTGTTGATACCACTGATTTATACTATAGTCTGTATATCAATACATATACTGTAACAGTTCTTATTATACATCAGTGGTTGATACTGGTTTTGACATGTTTAACATTACAAAACGTGCTGTACAAAATTAGCGCCTCAGCCTAATGGAGTAAAGCGATTTGTGGAAACTGTGGCTCCAAATTATTTGGCTCCAACATTTTCCTTGCATTTCAAAACCTACATCGAATTACCTATATACACACATCGTTGCTAATTCTGATTACACTACAACACACCCATTGGCCATCAAATAGGAGCACAAGCGCCTGTTGCACATTGTTTGTAGGGAACATATCATTCAAGCTGGGAAGTGTAATAAACCATTTTCACGCTGACGATGTCTCAGGTGATTTAACTGATTAGTTCCTCCTTTCATACTGCATGCATCACTTGGATAGGATCACCTGCTACCCATAATCATAAAGTCAATAGAAGTGGTAAACTTTTACTTGATGTGCTGCAATCGCTCACAAAATGATTTGGATGGACATTTGCTATCATGTTGGCCAGTTCTGCTATGCGGGGTTAAATTTCCGATTGCTATGGCTACTCCACTGAGAAAAAAAGAAACTTCTTCATTCTCTTCAAACCAACCTGGAAAAATTTGTCCATCCGCAGCCTGTCAATCCCAGTCCACTCTCTTTTGAAGGTCTGCAGGAAACTTTCCAGATACAAGAACTCTGCAGGGAGAAGTAAAACAACAGCACCGTGAGATGAGAGGGGCCTCTTAAAAAGATGCAAACGAGCCCCTTCAGTTGCTCATATCATCATCCAATGAAACTGTGACATCAGACGTGGGAAACTTACGGCTGTCAACAGTGTGGAAGCTGTGGAGAAGGCCGGATATCTGGTTTGACAACTCCTCCTGCAAACCAAGAGTAAAGATTGCATGAATAAAAGATCACAACAGGAGTTTACGATAGATCACAATATGATTTCAATCTAACTTGTGCAGCCACTTGCTGTCTCTTAACAGCAAGACACTGTCAAGTCAGTGTGAGTGCAACACACCAGATTTGCTATTTCAGGGGAAAAGAAGCACAGCACTGAAGCTAGAGTTGTCACAATACCTTATGTTTGAATTCAATGTCGAAACTACCATATAAAAATATTAGATGACTGGCACCAGTCTGTGAACCAGTTTTGATGAACTAGATTTTGAATAGATCTTTTTATTACTGAAACAAGCATGTCTGGTCTGTCTCAGGTGGTAATGTTCTACATAAAATGAAAGCACGACGTTGAGCTAAGGCTGTTTCCTGACTATTCGATGAATGAACCCCCCTAGTCTCTCAGTGCTGTCAGTCACACAGGCACACCAGCCACAGACCAATGATCACATTGGTATTTAGGGACAAAATACTGGCAAGGTATACCTGAAGTAGTGGTTTATCCTGCATCCAGAGGCAGTAGAAGAGACCCTTCCATAGCTTCAACAGCTCATCGCTCGTGAATCCACCTACACATAGGATGACAGCATGCCGTTACTTACTGTAAGGTTACGGCTTTCTCTGCGATACAGTACAGTCATTTGCAAACTATGATAACGTTACATTGCAACAGGTAACATAGCGAGTCATTAATGACAGTTACTATTCCCATATTCAAGCAGTTTATGCTAGTTAGTGTCTCCCCCCTGCTAGCTAACTAGCTTTGCCAGAGCTAGCCAGCAGACACGCTAACTTACCTTGAGCCCTCTGTGACCTGACATTAATATACGTTCTCAGTTTCTTTATAGCCTTGGTCCGAATCGGCTTCTCATTAGAAGCTAATCTTTGAGCAAGCTGGACCTCTGGCTCTTGTATCGTCGCCATGTTCCCACAGCTTCACGTGGAAACCTCTCTTTTTTTTAACCCACTTTGCTTGCACGTTTCCCTTCCGACCGCGCAGGATGATGACGTAACGCAACGCGGATGTTTGTTCAGCAAAGTGCCAGACCACAAAGGGGCAGCGGGACATAGCTTTTACCAAACCAAGACGCCTTCCCACAAGTAATTATTTAATGATATGAACTTGGAATTTAAATATTGTAGTAAACTTAATCGGGACCGACAAACATCACCTAAAATGAAGTTATGAGACGGTAAAGTGAGAAACGGTCGTTAGCTTGTCAACCTAGAACTCTCGTCGCTTTTCTTCCGGATTGTTTTTGTGATGTCGGGATGTTTTTAACCAACATGGAAACAAAACGAGTGGAGATCCCCTCCGACGTGCTGGACGACCTGTGCAGTCGGTTCATCCTCCACATCCCCAGTGAGGAGAGGGACAACGCTATCCGAGTGTGCTTCCAGATCGAGCTGGCCCACTGGTTCTACTTGGACTTCTGCATGCAAAACACAGCGGGTTTACCTCAGTGCGGGATTAGAGATTTCGCCAAAGCTGTTTTCCACCACTGTCCGTTCCTGCTACCCCATGGCGAGGATGTGCAGAAAGTCATAGAGCAGTGGAAGGAATACAAGATGGGCGTCCCCACCTATGGAGCAATTATTCTAGACGAAGCCTTGGAAAATGTCTTGCTTGTTCAGGGCTACCTTGTAAAGTCGGGTTGGGGTTTTCCAAAGGGAAAGGTCAACGAAGACGAAGCTCCTCATGACTGTGCAGTTCGAGAAGTTTTGGAGGAGACGGGCTTCGACATCAAGGACCGCATTTGCAAAGACATGTACATCGAGCAGAAGATCACCGACCAGCTGGCCCGGCTGTACATCATCCCGGGAGTGTCAAAGGACACCAAGTTCAACCCCAAAACAAGGAAGGAGATCAGGAACATCGAGTGGTTCCCTATTGAGAAGCTTCCGTGTCACAGGAACGACATGACCCCAAAGTCTAAACTCGGACTTGCCCCGAACAAGTTTTTCATGGCCATCCCATTTGTCAGACCGCTCAGAGAATGGATCGCCAGGGTCAAGGGGGAATCCACAGACAGCGATGAAGACTTTATGAACGCTGCTATTCCATGGAAAGCTTTGGACAATCCGCGGGCAAAATACAGGTGTGTCCAGGGTGCTGAAACATCTCCAGCGGAGAGCTGGGCAAAGTACAAGCAACAGAAGGCCCTCGGGCAGCTGAGCCAATACGAACTGAATCAGGTCGTGAAAGCCAAGAACCCAAATGTGAAAGGCAACGGGAGGAAAAGCCAGGATTCCCCTAATGTGAAGAAAGGGGCCAACGGCAACGGAGTCAGCGGCCAGCAGGTGAAAAGCCTAACGAAAGAGGAGAAACGATTTCAGCCAAGGAGACTGCAAGACAGTTTTGAGAAAGATGCGGCTCCATGCAGCTCCACCAACGGCCACGACCCAGCCGAGCAGCTGCTCTCCTCCAGATCCTTCCTCAATTTCAGATTCGACAGAGAGGCGATCATGAAATGTTTTGACTCCTGATGCGCTGCGCCTTTGCTGGAACATGCTAAACTCTCAGCCTCGGAGACATTGGTGGACCTTTTTATCCAGTTGAGGGCTTTGCTGAACAACATGCCTTTTTCCTCCAGCACTGTCAGTGGTACACATTCAGTTTCAACCGCAGACTCCCGCTGCTCTCCGCTCACCTCCATGGAGGAATTTGGAGTCAACTGCCTTGCTCAAGGTCGCCTAAATGATCATTTTTGAGAACTTGAAACTTGATCATTTTCAGATCAGTTCCGGGAATAATCTAGCTGGGGCCCGACATGCTCTTCTCGCCTTCAGCCTAATGCCTTGGGTGGATTATTCATAAGTGTAGACAAAGTTCAAGAACATTTGTTGCTCCTCTATCAGAGGTGGTATTTTTTATTCACTTCAGAGAGGTCAACCTAATGGGAATAACTTTCCATTTTTCCAAGGCTGAATCCTAGTGCTTTGCCCCTGAATGCAGTAAATCATGGCTGATGGACATGGACCATGTGCATGGATCAAATGTTCAAATTCACTTCTGGATGGGAGATTAAAGTATCGGCCTTTTGAGGGCAAAAAGATCAAAGCTTTGAGGATTGCATGGATTTTATCCACGTTCTAGTTGGCTTTGTGGAAAATTCCAAAGAAATATTCTAGCAAATCATCGTTTTGTTGATCATATTACATTGATTTTAAGACCCTCACAGTCTCAGCATCAGTCATGTTCTTCATGTCTTTCAATGAGACTCCACATTTCTGGGGGGCAACAGCATGTGAGACCTTAAGTTAAGACTGGTATTAGCACTGTACAATGTTCAATGGCTTACAAGTACCACAGATTTTACTCAGGAATGGAGAATGTAACAAAGAGAAAGGATCGGTGAGCCTTGGTGTTACAAAGTCACCATGTTAAATCTACATGTTGCAGCTGTGATGGGTTTCCTAAGCCTTCAGTTTTTATCAGCACATTGACCCCACCTCCCACTTGTGTGTCATTGGTTCTCAACCATTCTGACCCACAGGTCTTTTATATTTCAGCAGCATGGTGGATGGTGGTTGTTCTGGTCACGCATTGAAGTCAGTGGGAGCAGTGATTGTGTAGTAGGTTATCTCAAGCTGTGACTTGGCTTCAGTGGAGTGTTATGACTTTGAAAGTGATTAATAAAATCATTATCTTGCAAAAAAATAAAAAAACATTCAAACATTCACTGTGTCTTCATTTTACACACAACAACCAAGAGAGCTTCTTGTCAAACTCACACAAGTTCTGTCATAATGGGTTGAAATCTCAGATCATATACAGATTGGAGCGACAAGGAGTAACACACAGTGGAAGCAGTTGCTTCACACTTTTCTGGTTATCAAATAAGAGAGAAGTTGTAATTTCAGAAAGTTTTGGAAAACACACTTGAATATAAAATTCATTCAGATTGTAGACTGAAAGAAATAATCAACCCCAATATAAAAATGTAGTCTTTCTACACAACCTTTTATCAGTTTGAACACTGGTGGCTCACAAGTTTGTATGTAATGTAAAATACAGCGAGTTAGCTGGCTCAGCTTCTTGCCAGCCTTCTCCAAAACAGTCAAAGAAGCCAGGGCTTTATTCTTTAGAAATGACCTTACAATGATTCCAAACAGCTCAAGCAGCATAATCCAAGTGTTCTGAAACTGTGAATCCAAAAGTCCAATACTTAACTCATTATCTCTGTATCTCCTGTAGATTTTTACACCAGCAAAAGTGAATAAAACATCAGTACATCCACATGAAACACCACCTGCAAAAACGTCGCCTAATGGGATTAAAATATACATTTCAAATTTTTTTTTTTTTATTAAAACAAGAAATTACAACAATTTGCTTCTAGTATCAATCAAAGATCTACATGCAGGCAAATATAGTCATGTCATACACATTTATCACATTAAAGGGCAACATTTCTTAAGTGAAAATAGTATTTTATGGCACTCTTCTTTCTGTGAATGCTCATAACTAGTTAATAATGACCTAAATAGGACATTTAATATCTCTCAACCCCATTCAGTGTTCACTTTGAGTTTCCATCCACCTGGTGGAGGGGGTAAAAGTGAGGGTGGAAGGTCAGGAATGGAGAGGAGCTGTTGAGGTATGTCACTTTCTGACTGGCTTTCTTCTTCATCTTCCTCGTCTTTAACAACTCTGTGGAGATGTACACAGAATGAAGAGATCAATTTCAGATCAACAGGAATAACCATTATCCATGCTAACTATACATGATAAAGTGTTAAGCAACATGAACATTCATACCCTTTGCTGCTGAGGGAAAGTCTTTTCTTCTCCCTTCTCGTGAGCCACTCTTCTATGCTTCGCTTAGAAGTTCTGTCTTCAGGGTAGTCGCTGTGTTGTTTTTCATCTGGGCAAAAAAAAATTCACAATATGGAGCTATTTAACCATCATCTTGGTAATTTGGACTTGTGTGAAATAAATGATTGCAATCAATTTCTTAGAACATTTAAGAAAATGCAATGCTGTGCGATATTGTGGAATATTTTCAATTGTATCTGTGATGGACATTTATGCATTGATCTGACATGCCACCAGACATAGAAAATATGTTTTCACTGATAAGAAAATCATTTAAGGTGACTGTATTCATATGATCTGTGGGATGGATCTGTGGTGTCGTGGTGCTCTCATGTTGAAATGTATCACACATTTTAGAAATCTCAGTCACATGGCAGACAGCACCACCTTGTGCTCATAGCTTACCTTCAATCTGCCTCTTTAGCTTTGTCAGGTCTTCTTCAGACATGTGAGAAAATCTGCAGTTGGGGCCAAAACCACAAATTCCTAACACAGGAAAACCCAAAAATAAATATCATTCATCTTTTGATAACATTCCTTATTAACTATCAGCATGTGGATCTTTACTGTTGTGCTACCTGTTTGGAGAAACTTCCTACAGGGTTTCTTGGCTCGCTCATCATCCAGAATGGCTGCAGAGTCTGCAACATGATATGCACAATGTTAGCTGAAAGTTATATAACCCTCTACCTTTAAGTAAGTGGGTGAGTGGCCATTAGGGCAACTTGGAATGTTAAAATGAAAGCATGCCTCAAACTCCAGTCTCGATATTATAAATAGGCTAATAACTTGCTTGGCATTTTCAACTGGGGACAATTCACACTAGCACATTGTATGTCATTTCACTGTAACCACATCTCTGAGGTCTCAGAAGCAACTGCAAGTCTTGCCTCTAAAGTGATCAAACCAGGCCTTTTTAGCTCTGTGATGCTGAACACCATTCAGATGTTTTTTCCTGTTGTGCATGTTGTCCTGAAAGGACCGGTCACAGTAGTCGCAGTAATAGCGCTTCCCCATGGCTCAGGTTATGTGTTCAAGCCACACTGCGAGGAGTCACCTTTCAAGTCTCTGAAAACACAGGAAATAGCAACATGACTAGATGTATGGATCTGTTCTGTCAACACAGAGTGAGTTTATTAACCGCCTTGCTAGATATGTAAACAAGCTGTCAGATGCATTAATAAAGTAGCATAGCTCTTACAGAGAATCCTCAGACTTTCTACAAACCCCCAAGGCGTGCTCATGGACAACAGAAGCACTGATACCTGTTAATCTCTTTTTTTTCTTTTTTTTTACCACAACTACTGAATACCGTAGCGCTGCAGCAAGCCCAAACCACAAATCGCCGCATGAGAACTGTGTCTCGGTTAAACCACAACTTTCAATTTGAAATGAAACGGCACAAAACCCTAAAATGCATTATATCCGTACAGTAAAGGAAAAATTTTGTATTGTTTACATGCTAACGGTGTTTTGAGAATGGGGATACAAAACAGTCAAACGTGTGAACATAAAAACACATGAACCTCTAAACGGAGACCTGAAACGATACTACAATCCACTTACCGTTTGGTTTCATTCACGTAGGCCTACGTTAACTGATAATTCATAGAAAGAGACAGTGCTGTCCTTTGCTGATTCTTGGTTTGAAATACCACTCAACACTACACAGTAGAAACCATTTCCTGAGCATGGCATAGACTTCCTGTCTCCGAAGTGGGCGGGGTCGCCTTTTTGTTGCGTAGTCACAAGTGTGCGGCGGTTGGTCCCCCCCGAACGGAAAAAAATACTTCAGGACCTTCAAAAGTACTCAAGTTCTGTGGACATTTCATTCACAATTTTTTTTCATTCAAAACTTTATTGTAATCATTGATTCACACATAAACATACTGTGCTTGTGCTCTATCTCTCTCTATCTATCTATTTATTTATCTACATGTAAAAGAAGGAAAGAAGGTAGCTTATTCAAATATGCATATGTATTGCACATGTAAGAACTGTGTGTATAATGAAAACAATAGTCCATTAGAATATGAATGACAAAAGTGTTGTATCTTATCATTTATATTAATAAAATATAATAGTTCCCGTTATTACAGCTGAATGAATTTGATACATTGTCCCTTCCCAATATCAGATAAATAAAAGGCACAGTGAGTGTCTTCAAAATTACATCTTTTTTTTTTCTTACTAAGTGGAAAAATACCTGCAATGGTTTTGTAATGTGTTACTTTTACTTCAGGAGAAAGTGGACACTCCAGATAAAAAGTGGATCTCTGTCAACAAAATCAATGTTAGCCTGAGCAGTGCATAGAGGAATCCCTCCATAACCTGTTTTTAAGAACAAATGTCTGCACTACCACTACTGACGAATAGACTTGAACTGCAAGACAAAAGGTGAAATAGCAAGGAGATTTATTAGTATTTGGAATACTCCCCTATTGGATATATTAATTTTATATTTATCCTGAAAATCATTTACAGATAGATAGTCACTGGTGGAATTCAGGAAGTCATTAACAAAACACTCTTCTCAAAAAACTCCACACTGAAGAGAGACTATACATCTTGTTCCACAAGATGGCATGCTGGAGTCAAAAATTGGTAGTAAAAACCATTTACTACAGAGGAGGGTTTGCAAATGATTTCCTGCAAATTTGATGGGAATTTTTCAAAGATTGTAGACATATTTTAACAGAGTATTTATTTCTTCAAAATTTTAAAAACTAAACTGGGAACGCGGGGTCCAGATTGTATCATAAATAGCCAAACATTTTTTAACCCATTTAAAAAATGGGGTAAAGAGTGTTTTTTCTTGATTCTTTATCAAATAGTGTGACCCATTTCCTCAAATGAAATTAAAGGCAGTCATATTAGTGGATAGGATTCTTATTAAATATTAAACAAGGAATGGCAAGTATATTGAACTCTTGAAAGTCCTTTATTTTGGAAAGGAAAATGCAGGATAGAATAGACAAATCAGGTGGCTGCTACCTGATTTGGACTAGATTCAATGTTATTTATTCAGAAGTTCCTAAAACATGCGCCAAATATCAGCAAAATAATAATGATCAAAGGCTAATTCTCAAAAATGACTTTATCCTTATTGATGTGATGCAAGGCAAATTTATTGTGCTTCTCAAAAAAAAAAAAAGTCATGTAACATACAAGAACATTTAGAGCAACCAAGCTTCAGGTCAGTTGCCTGGTTCCTTTTCCACTGAAGCTCCTTCCTCTTCCCGCACTGACAAAAGAAAAGAGACACATTTAATTAATTAAAAAAAATGTTTTATCTTTTTTCTCATGTCCCCTCATTCCTCACTATCCGGCCCTATTTTTTCCACATCATCTGGCACAATAGTGAGGGAGAGATTGTGGAAGTGAGCATTTTGCTCAGGGCCCGTGAGCAAACAGAGATCCCAAACTCATATATGTTAATGAAGAGTAGTCTGATAACTGGGCCAACGATAAAACATGACTTCTACACAATTCTGCTATTCAGACTTCCTAATGTTTTCATGACAAATAGCATACTGAGCATCGGTGTGAGTCGGTCAGAGTTTGTGCTCAAATGTTTTTTGATCTGTTTAGGCATTAAATGTGACCCATACCGTGGCATTTCCATGTAGATGTAGATGTAAATGTAGATAATTTTCCTTAGCTTTTCCAATATTGAGAAAAATAAAGTTTCACAACATCTACAGATTCTGAATGACTGTAAAAAATAATCCAGTTCAGGGGGCATAGACCCTCACATGACACGATTTGGCGCCATCTCTGCCACTTCCCATGATGCCCAGGTTGGGTTAATAATAGCAGAAGTTCACCTGAAGTGTCCTTGGCTGGAGTCCCCAGAGTCAGGCAGGTGACACACTTAGGAATCCACTTGAGGACGGTGGTGGAGGTAGCCTCATCGTCGTCACTCTCTGTCTTTTCCTGCCAAAGGTGGAGAGGGAATGAGATGCGGCTGCCTAGACAAATATTCTTTTCACACGCAGAGAGGAAATGCATTGAAATATGTTATTTTGATACCTATTGGCTGGTATTACTGTACTAACAAAAACTGCACATCAAACTATATTTCAGACAGATTTCTTCTCTGTAGAGCTCTTTGACGTTTTCACTCTCTCATCCTCATGGTTCTTGGGGTGTTTTTGGTGGCATGTCATGTTCTTTATATTGAGATCTGTTGAACCATGTGAAAGCACAGTAGGCCTCCTTTTATTTGATGTCTCCTGCATGACCAGCATACGTGGAGCAACGCAAGCACAAAAAACATCTACAACTCCAGGCTATGCACTACTCACTCATGCTCGCCAAGGACAAAACACAACACATGACCACCCTCCCAACATGCACCCTGATGCATTCATCACACTACACAGGTAGCCACTCTTGACGTCCCCGCACTCTATGTTAGTCCTGCAGGATTTGCATGAAAAGTCCTCTTGGGAGGTGGAAAGATATTACAATGCAGTGCAGCTTACATGGAGGTGGGACTTTTACAGAGACTTATCATCAAAGTCATGCAGTCATTTAAAACAGGCAGGTGTCCAAACTCAAAAAAAGATATCACTACTATTACTACTACTACCATAGAACAGAATCCACAATCTTATGTTTCTGACAAACCATGCAAGAAATGCGACTGAGTAAACTAAGCTACTGGCAAAAGGCACAGCAACAGCAGGCTTGTGCGGAGGCAGCAGTAGCAGCACCTCCTCTCCACCTCTGGTGGCCCCTAGGGCGAGATAAGCATCCCTGTGGCCCAGGTAGGGCGACTTGGACTTCTGAACTTTCATGTTTTTACCAGGCGCCATCTGGAGTTTTAGTCAGAGAGTTGTCATGGTTATGTTTGGCCCCAACGTACCAGGTCTGTGTCATTTCATGAGCGGTATTCATTCGGCATATTCTAAAGTCTTCAGTAGTATTGGTATTATGAGGAAATAAATTATGCTCTTTACTGGGACATGTGATACGGATAGTTGAGTCAGCTGATATGCTGGGTGTGTATTTATGTTGAGTTACCTGTTCTGTTACGTGGTATTCACCATGCTGCTCACAGCCAGTGTCAAACACATACTTTCCCGGGCCACACGGCTGGAAAACAAAGAACGGGATGGCACTGATGGATTTCACATGGAAGGACACGGAAGCTGCTTGGATAATAGGTGACTGTCCTTTGAAATGAACAGCTTCCCAAATATAACGACTGAAGAAATACATTTAGAGCCGATACTGCACGCAGTTAAAAACAAATTGTCCCCTTAATCCTTGTAAGGAATTTAAAGATCTCAAATGATCATTCAGATTGATAGAATAACTTACATTATTGTTGAGAAAGGTACCCTGGTATCTGTGGTTAGAGTGGATGAACTCTCCAACTGATTCCATTTTCCCATTCACCCATGATCCTTTGTACTTTGAGCCAGTTTCATGGTAGTGGTAAGTGCCCTGGCCATGCCTGGAATTAGTAGATGTTAGAATTTTTTTTCCTCAAAACTCAGTTTTTATAACATTTAAAAAATTTTGGCACTTACAGCCTACCTCTGGGATAATGCAAAGTAAAGCCATATTTTCTCTACAGTAGCTATTTTAGATGAGACAAAAAAGAGTAGACATATTCTGCTCATGTACTTCTCTGTATCACTGAGATTAGATGCAAGAGGTAAGTGATTAAAATTGTTTAAACAAATGTGCAAACCTGAACAGGATCTGATCTCAGGCCAGCACAGCTTTGTGTAATGTTCCAGCAGCAGAGTATCGCTTACACTTGTGCTTTTGGAGCCATAAATACAAGATGTACCTGAAGTGGCCCTGCCACTCTCCATCGTACGTGTCTCCATTGGGGTAAGTGTAGACACCATGACCCTGTCTCAGGTCATTAACCCAGGACCCTGAGAGGCAGAGAGAAACAAAGTGGAGAATACATTCTTGCAGCCCTATGTCAGGACCCAAGGTGTCAGTGTGGTCTCTACAAGTTGTGGCTAGAAGTTAGTAGTTGTAATCAGCCAGGGTGCCTCAGTAAAAGCCTACAGTACATTTTTCATTTTGTTTTTTGGTCAGCCCCTGAAAAGCTTTAAGAACCCCTGTGGGAGAGGAATATTTCTGCAGCTGTGATTGACACTACACACACACAGAGAGAGAGAGAGAGAGAGAGAGAGAGAGAGAGAGAGAGAGAGAGAGAGACACCGAGGAAATACAGACTGTGGTAACAAGGTTTGTTTCTTGTAAAGGTGCTTTTGCCATCCATCTTCATACCTTCATATTTTGACCTATCTGGATAGTAGAAGGTGCCTTGTCCGTGTTTCACATTCTGGGAGTAGTCTCCAACATACCTGGCCCCGTTTTTGAAGTAATATGTCCCCTGTGAGACAAAACAAGGTCAAAGAAAAACACATCAAAGAGGCCATATTTCATATATACATATATTGCTGTAATAGCAACTGTCAATAGTCCACACAGGCAGAGTCTATGTACATCTTTAGCTTACATAATCCTCTTCACCCTATGCCATGGATAAGGTCTCAGAAACCTCAGTGTTTTCCCTCTTCTTGACCATTATCATACCTGTCCAGACCTTTTGCCATTCTCGTACTGTCCCTCATAAATGTCTCCGTTGGGCAGCACTGCTCTCCCGGTTCCGTGCCTCTCCCCTGCTTCATTTCTGTCCCCTTCATATTCCTGCCACAGCCAGATAAACACAAACGACCGAGAAGAGACACCGTGAATTGCTTTCGGCAGCCAACAACAAACAAGGGTACAAAAACGAGCTTCTTTACTCACTCACAGGGTAACTGCGTTTGTCATCAAACTCCTCAGATCCTGCATCTGACATGTTACTATCGTGATGATTTATAACTTTGCTCAGTGTTAAAATTTAGTTCTAAGTTGACTGATTTTCAACTGCAGAGATGCTCTAGCAACTCCTGTTGTTGGCACACGTTGCTATGGCAACAGTTAAAGTCATCACACGTGTCCCCAGAACACACGCGCGCGCAACCAAAAAAAAATTCTCTGAAAAATAAACTTGTAAACAAATCAGACAACTAAAACAGAGACAGAGATAAAACAAAATATATAAAATAACTAGGAAAAAATTTAGTTAGGGGTTTATATTTGCAAAGAAAATATATTATTATTAATAATAATAATAATAACAATACTACTACTACTACTACTAATAATAATGATAATAACAATAATAATAATAATAATAATAGTAATAATAATAATAATAATAATAATAATAATACCACCACTACTACTATTACTACTACTAATAATAATAACACTAATAATAATTAGTAGTAGTAGTAGTAGTGGTATAATTATT
>OMLF01012591.1:3489-47239 GCA_900302615.1 Holocentrus rufus | reverse complement strand
GGCTCCCACCCCCTCCCTATTCACATTCACACACCCATGGCAAGCAGAGCTCCCAGCATAAAGCCCTGCAAGAGCCCTGAGAGCAATTACAAAGGTCCTGGTTAAATGTAATGCTAGTTGGGTCAACTCTGTCTAAAGTTGACAGAGGTGGGTGGGGAAAGGGGGGCAGGGAGAGAGGCACAGTAAAGACCAACTGGCTGCCTCTTTTCTCTCAGTGAGCTCTATTGGTAGTTAAAGGCGGATCGGCTGGGCAGGACAAGCCTGCCCTCTTTTGTGGAGAAAAAGGAGGTCAGAGCTCTCCAACAGGGCTGGGGTTAGAGCCCTTAAGGAGCCATCAGCGAATGGGAGCCTCCAGCTATGACATCACCTCTCAATGAAGTAAACCATCTAGTGTTTAATCAGTCCATGTGGAGATTTACAAGACAAAACAGCCCAGAATCTCGTTTTGCAGACACCTTGCAAAGACAAAAGCCCGCATTACAGAAATTACTTCGGCACGCTGGCGTTGGTCCGCGGGGTTAATACTGTGTCATAATGCTGCATGTTGGTTATCTGAGATATTCTGACACCGATACAGCCAAATCTGACCGCAAGACCAAAACAAATAGCAATCTAAAAATAGTGGCGCTACACGCAACGGCACAAAGCATCATATTCATTTAGAATAAACAAACCAAGTAGAAGAAATGTGTGTATTTACTGCGCTGCCAGTGGAAAATGCATCTAGAGCGCATTCCAGTTGCATCGCTGCAAGGAACTCACTTCCTGACAATTGGCCAAATCAAATCATTCGGAGATCACATTTCACCAGGAACAGGGCAGGGTTTGTCAGAAGGTGCAGAAGCCTTTCGGTGTGTCAGACTTGCAGACTATGTTTACATTATTCAGTACAAATCAAATGAAAATGTGTCTATTTCATGCAAGGTTTAATTTGGATGTCTAGTACATACACAAGGACATCCAAAGTCCTTTGAAGGTGAAATTTAATTTGAACCATGAATCTAATCCAATCAAACACACAGACCATGGCCTGTATATTGGACTGCATACAGCGACCTTTTATAATTCATGAGAGGGAGTGACAGGGGAACTATAAAGTGTGTGTGTGTGTTATACAGCAGTCTTTATGTAATAAAACGTGCTATTGTACTTTAAAAGTTCTGGATCAACCCCGGGTTTAACCTGCTTGCATCCTTGAGAAAGATCTAACAGAAATATCTGATGTGATGCTTTAGGGACGTGAAGTGTGCTTGCAAATATGAAAATGCAACTCAGAATAATGATGGAATACTTGTCTTCACAATCTATTTTGCACCCTTGAGGCAATTATTTTCTTTTTCCGGGCATACAAAATTTCAAGATAAGGTTACTGCAAGATGGAATCATCTAATTGCTTAATCCATTTTCATTGACTTCCTTGGTGCCCTTTAGAAAGCTACACCAGCTCTGAAATACTTTTTCTGTGATCAGAAGATTGCAAATAATGTAAGTTACTGCTCTGAGTGATTATGTAGGACAGCACAAACACTTGAACTGAAGTTACCCAGCTGACACCACACAGAATGACATTTTACCTTGGCTTAAACCATCACATGCTCTTCTCAATATTTGCCAGGAAAATATTAATATTAGCAAATATGAAGCATCAGGCCAAGTGACATGCCTTGCAGTGATGTGCTTTTGTGCAAATGCAAAAAAATATCCTCTTTTGTGTTAAAAAAAGAGTAAAAAGTTTATCATATAATTTTCAAATAAACACAATGGATAATTTATGGGATCAAGGTTAATGACCAAACTTTTTTCCTATATTATCTTACATGGAGTTCCAGTCGGCAACCAGTATTTTTGACATAAATTATTGTTGTATATGTAAATAAAAAACAATCAACTCCAACATTTCTCATTACAATTACCATTTGAAAGAAAAAATGCATGCATCCAAACAGAATTGGACCATTTGCTTGTCACGCTATCTGTGATTCTGTTCATCATTCATATATGAAGGTTCAGCAACTTTAGTGTGTCTTATTTTGTGGCAAAACAGCACATGAAGACTTTCAGCAACAGTAATATTAAATACAATACTAATACTACAGTAGTACTGCTACTGCTACTAGTACTAATAATAATACATACAGCACTACAACAGATAATTCAACAGATGGGTGCAAGTATTGCAGTCACAGCCCGCAGTTACACTGTAATCAGTTTGACTCATACAAACTAATTTATGTATCACTGTATATCGTTTTTCAAACAGAGTTAACTGACAGCATACAGTGCATGGTGCTGTTAATCATTGGTAAAGAGTTTCTAATGAATGGCCAGACTAGGTAATGCGCTGCAGTGAACTGTTGCTGCTTTTATCAGTGAACACAAAGAGGTGCATTCATCAGCAAGAAGCTCTGATCCAAGTGTAGACTTGCTTTTATTTGAACAGCCTCCATGTCCAACTACAGTGTGTCAATCAAGTGCACCTTTTATGTTGCCACATACTACACAATGTTACCTATGGAGCTACTTATTTGACCCTTATACAGTATGTCAGGTCGTCTTTCTTTGATTTAATGGGGAACCTGACTGCATTCTGAAGTTGTTTCAGTACAGGTGAATGTCATGCGTGCCTGTGATCAACTTCAGATAATCATAGGGGTTGTGGAACTGAGGAGACTTAAAACAATGACACACACTGTGCAGGATCCAACCAATGAATGAGCTGAGGGAAGTAACATGGAAGGACAGGAAGGATGATAACAGTGGTAACTGTGCCAGACAACAGTAGGAGCTGAGGAGACGTCTTCCATAATTAGAAAAGCATGACAACTACATCAGCAAAATAATTACAAGTTTGGAAGTAAAACTCTGCAAAATAAATGAAGTTACTGTATTAGCTGTCTTACCAATTTAAAATATTAAATGTTAGGGGACCCAAATGTCAGTTTTTTTAATACTGTGCAAAGAATATCAAGTAAAATTTTTGGCTAAACTTTCAACCGTCAGTACTATACAACACAGAGGTATGGGAGTGAGGGGATAAAGGGGCAGAATATAATGTGCTGTGTTTCAGTGGCCTTTCGGTGAACTGCAAAATAAAGTCAGAGGAAGGCAGAGGAAATCCAGACATTGAGTATGCGGCACTAAATATAGGTTGAGCAAAAACTCCTCTCTAAGTCCTTCTTATCTCAAGGACAGGATTGTGCGGCCATTTTGCCAATTAGACTGCTGTGGTTTTACCTTGAGCTGCACTCCCACAGCTGCAGCTCTATCACTGAGTGGTGGAGATGTGGCCTCCGGCCTCGTCTATCTGAAAAACCACCAATAAGCTTCCTCGGTGCCCTTCACAGCAACAACACTGGATAAGCTGAGAATCATGCCTCCATATAAAACCGTCTTTCCTATGGTCACACCAAGCCCTATCTATGCCTTAACAGTTGCTTTGACTACCGTATTATTCCTGGGTTACAGCTGGCTGCTTCCAAATATCTACTGAGTTTATATATAACTGGCACTCTTAGTGCTGGAACAGAATTGGACATTTTGTAAATACACTGTCCAAAATACTATTTGCATATACAAAGTATTGAGAGTGCACTCTGGGCGCTCTGGAGTGAGGAGGAGGTGAAGTTACAGTGTTTGAATGTTTACAACAGAAGCCAAATGATATCAAACTAACCTGATAGGCGTGCTGGAAAGCCAGTTGCTGCTTTACACAGTAAAAATAACTCACTTAGACAATAAACGACAGCACAGCTTTTAAATTGATTTGCCGCAGGGTTTATTAATATAAATATATAAATGACAATAATTGTAACCCTTTTTCCATCTTCCCTTTATCATTTCAGCTATCTGAGTTTGTTGTTTCTGCCACCTGATACTAATTATTCTGTGGATTTGGTTTTGATTGGATTATGAACATATCCCATAACAGGTTTCACTCCAGGATGAGATGGGCTGAGAAAGTTTCATCAAGGGGGGCTGGCAAACTTTATGCACAAGCTCCATTATTCAACGTGTGCTAAATACATAAGGAACATTAAAAGTTGCAGCTTTACAACTGTGGCTGTGCAGAGTACCATGCTCCTGACATATAACCTATACATGGTTCACATGACGGCGTCATATTTGTCACACAGGTTCGCACTCCATTATAGACACATATTTCAACTTGTCAGATGGTTTACATTCCAAGTCAGCCCTGTCAGTAACAGTGATTTCATTGTTAGTGTGATATTAGTGTTAACACCCCACTGTCAAACTAAACAGTAACAGCGAGTAAAAAGAAAATAAATAGGGAGACAAAATATATATATATCATAAAATATAGAAGCCCATAAAGCATGAATGAACAGTTTTTAAATGGGAATACTCCTCAATTTAGGATTTGGATTGTTATGGAGTCCAACAGATTAACCAGTATTTGACAAGAAACAACTCTTGGCCACAGTTAGAAATCACAGAGGCAAAGCTCTAATCTGTCGTGTCATAAACCAGCATATAGACAGATGATAAATAAGGCATCTGACATGTTTGCATAATGCAGTGATACCCTCCTTTAAATAGGAGTGTTTCTGTGGTCAGGTTATGAGAGATCACCTCAGCTGTTACGCTATTTTCCAAAACTGCACTGCGGTCATACTTCACATGTCAAAGGAGTTCAGTGGGAGCAGGTTCAAATGTTGACAGACGTTCACTTTTTTTTCCATTTAAAACACCGTCTTTCAACTGTCATGTTTATTCTGTGTCATAATGATCCCATGAATGTGTTTTAGAGTGAAGAAAAATTCCACTAACCACAAAAAAAAAAGGAGACAACAGTATTGGTAGATCATAATCCTTAGAGCGCATATGTATTCAGGGAGCTAAAGACACACACTTTGGGTCAGGTTCACACATATGGTGAGCAAACTGCATTCAAATGATCTCACAGGAAACATTCATCATGGCTTCAGTTCAGAATGACTGGAAAAAAACAGCAGCAAGTACTTCCCTTATACAAAGAAAAAACATTAACATGTCAGTAAAGAGAAGGAGTCACATGCACATTTCCTACCCGCTTTTGCAGACAAAGAGGAGTGATGGTAGGCAAGGTGGCTCTTCTTGCATGGAAATTCATGCTTTCCCCGTAAGTGCACAACAAATTAACTGACCAATATCCATATATTATAACTGAAAATACCAGCAGTTTCCAAATAATGGTTTTGACGATAACTAAAACTTATAATTTACACTGAAATATATTATTTTGTGTGAGGTGATGCCACTGTAAGTTTACTCTAAAGTGAGATCGTGCACAGTGAAAGTGTGAGAAACTAAGATAAGTTGTTTCCCCAGAACACAAACTCCTCCTTTGTCCTTGGGAATGTAACAACTTTTTTTTTCTATTCTCTCCTTTTTAGAAAGACACTTGTAATAAACAAGGCTAGATAAAAATAGTTCTCATGGTGAAAAGAGTAATAATAGACAAGGCCAGAGGAGGCTAAAATGCTCAGTATCAAGGTCATAAATTCTGCCCGATGAAATCTCCAGCAAAGGAGCTCATTTTCAGACAGAAAATGAAGATTTTCCAGCAAATACATGTACAAGCAGTAAGCTGTATTCACTGACTTCGTGGTCAGACACATAGAACTGTAGTTAGTCATGCGTATACAACACTGAATTATTTCTCAAATCAAACAGCCAAATGCATGGAAATTTCACATTAACGTTGTATAATTTATGTGGGCTGATCTTAGACAAGGATATTGGCACAATCTTTTTTTTTTTTTTAATTGAAGATGTTGCAATATCCCAGAGAATCAGATCTACATGATATTACTAGCTATATATGGAAACGCTGGAAGGGTGGGGGTTAGGAAGTTCTGTGTGTATGTGTGTGAGTGTGATAGAGGGAGATAAAGAGAGAGTGTGAGACGGAATCAGGGGTCTAAAATAGCTCTTGCTCCCCCAGCCACAATTGCTGCAATTCACAATCCACATCTGTTTTTCTGTAAGACTAGACAAAGGGGCCTTGTGAAAATGAGGGTACTGTCTTTGTAGGACACGCCCATTTTTAAAGCTTGAGCCACTGCAGATATCATAAGTAGTTATTAATGATAAGAGATAAATGTCAAATAAAAGTAAGCTTCAAAATGGGGGTCAGTGATATAATGACTATCATTAAAACATGCATGATTTAAAACACATCAGCATAATACATCTAACCTTCTATTGTCACAAAATGTAGCCATATGGAACAATGCTATATTAGAGGATTCAGGCTTTCACAGATTACAGTAAATCTAGTTATAGCATAGTTATGAAAAAGTGTTTGTACTCAAGCTGGCAGAAGCTCTGTGAATAACAGAAGCCCTTTCATAGAAGCGATTAATGCATTTGGAAGCAACAGATAGTCACAGTCCAAGAGGAAATGTTCTGTCTGATGTGGACCACACATGTACAGGCTCATTTGGCCCTGCTCTGGCTCCCTGAATTTAATGCTGCACATTACTCATGCAAAAGAACTGGATGTCATCTCGTCGTTACAACTTCATTTATTTATCTTTAACCTGTTGGAACACCCGCCTCAGACATCATTTTAATTTCTGAATTTTAAACTCAACTATAAATGAACTGCAGCAGACATTACTCGCTTATCATAAGTGAACTGATTGTACAATTGATTGCATTGTATCAAATAGAACTGACTGGTGTTATCTTGGACTGTTGACACTGGCGGATGTGATGCAGTGTTTGCAACCAGTATTGACACTGTTCCACAGTTTGTGTTGGGAACTTTTGCAGCCGACAACAAAATCCCACTTTTAAAGACCACTTGGAGACTGACATGACCATTTTTTCCAAAATGGCCTGAACGTAGCGACCATTTTGACACGGTGCCATAATTAATATACTTTCTATACTGGTCTGTGTGTAAAATCAATCTTTATATGGATATTTTGCCTCATGAAATTATATATACTTAAACTATTGCAAAAGGCCCTGAAATTATCACCAAACTCCTATCATCTGAGAGAGCAGAATGGTTTATCATAGCACAATGCATTGTAGAATATGTGTGCTTCTGTCCTGCTTTATTTCCTCTCCTTAGGAGCAAATAGAGTGCATGTCATTTTCTATACAGTTGGGAGTGAGAGGAATTGCACACATTATTCTCCTGCCATTATCCTCCTTCACAATGTTAGACCAGGTTTGGCACCAATTGTTGTCCTCTTTTTCCACTCATGAGAACAGACAAGAAGTCCCTCCCTTTACTGACTTCATGGTTATCTGGAAAGCCGGCACACTGACTTGCGAGAGCACAGACAAGCAGACGCTGCAAGTTATCACACAGCGAAAATGAATTGGAATTAATGGAGCCAGATTGATAACGGAGTCTCCGCAACTCCCATAACAACTCCAGCTCCAAACGCACTGTCCTTGACCAGGGTTTGAACAAGACCCCTCCACAGGCCCTGTCAGAACCACGAGCCTGAGACCCACCAGCATGCAAGTATCACAAACGCCAGACCTGGGCATAGTTATTTAAAAATGGCTTAAAATACTTGAGCTACTAACTTTCCAGATGGTTTATCGGGCTTACAATTACACTTTGAAACATCGCGTTGACTAAAGGCAAATATCCAGAGAGGCTGAACACACTCAGACAGTGTGGGTATTTATGTGTGTGGATACAGTATGTGGTGTGTGAGTCTGCGCATGTTTGAGACACACACACACACACACAAAGAGAGAGAGAGAAAGGTGTGTGTATCTAACCCCAGATGACTGACTGCAAATAACACATAGTCTCTGGCAAGCACAAATGAATGAATGCCTTGTGTGGAGGTATCAGAGAATAACTCCACCTATTCTTTCATTGAACTACTGCTGCTAACTAGACACAGTGTTCTCATGTCATATCACTTTGTACTTTGAGTCTAAATCACTTTAACGCAGCCATATCACAGGGAAACTGCGTTATACAAAATTACAGAGAAAGAAGATATTCATTGAAGTCTGAAGAGATTTCAATTGAAGGTTTAAAAAAAGCCTGCTGCTATTCTCTCTGGATATCTGAAAATGCTCGATCTCTAGTGATCATCAGTGATCTACCCAGACGTGACCAGACCAGCTCTATTTGCGTCTGAAATGACAGTGACAGCTCTAGATGGGGCAGGCATTCCCTCTGAGTCATATGGCTGAACTGAACTTCTGCACCGTCTGGATGCAGATTGTCTGTCTGGGTGTGTGCGTGGTGTTTGGTAAGAGTCCAAGCATGACTGCCACCACTACACTCCTGGAGCACGGAGGCTGTGCCAGCATCTCAGACTTCACCTAAAACAGTCCACAGTCTATTTTGGTATTGCACCATGAAGACATGCCGATACTGTCAAGACACTGCACTCTTTAAAAAAAAAAAAAGGGGGCAATGTTAAGGTATATTGCGCATAGAAGTAGTTGTACCACCCAAACATCCACACAATGACAACCTGGCAGCATGAGAGGCCTCCCTGTGTCACCAACATTGTGATGCAGGAGCTGACATGGCGCTGTGCTAATAGCCTAAGAAGCTGAGCCCTTGGCACTGCCAGTGAGAACTTTCCTGAGGTCACACCCGAAAGTGCAGCAGGATTATATTTCACAAGGTAAACACATATGCAGCTATTATATGGCTGAGAAGGCTCGGGTAGTATAGGACACATGCTGATTTACTCACCATGTCAACACATCTGTCCTAACAATTACAGTTGTCCTAATTTATACCAAAATCCAATGTAACTACAAATTGATACAGTAAATATTACAATGCACTATAATTTATATAGCTTTTGATCTGACTAGCCTACATGCTGGCTCCATATGCATGTTTTGAAGATATATTTTTCCTTATATCCGGAATTACCATAACAAGCCATTTAACCTCATAGTCAGTAGGATGCCAGTAGGATGAAATAATCCCACTTGTTTCCAATGCAGTTTCACTTGTGATTTTTTTTCTGGGAACAAGTATAAATATGTTGAAATAAGGCCACAAGTATCAAGAAAATGATACTTGATTCAAGAAAGTTGTGGAAACAAGTTGATTAGTATTGGAAACAAGTGGGATTATCTTACCCTCCTGCCAGAAGAAAAAAAAACTGAATTATGAGTTCAAATGACTTGTTAAGATGGAGATTTTTTCTGTAGTGCTCTGAGAAACATGCAACTCAGCTGTGCTTAACATGAGGTATTAAAAATGTTTCCTTGAATCATAATAAAAGATTCACAATAGAACCTGACAGCTTGGTTACTTTACAAGGCCGATGGATCGTGGTTATTTCTAATGAGAGAGCCTGTGAAGCTCTGGTGCTGACAGCAAATTTGAATCTACTTGCCCACAGACGTATGTGGCAGCCATGACTTGGTGGCTTTGTTATGGAAATGTACCATGACACTGCAAATGCAAGGCTGACAGGGGGTTCAGCCAAATGGGTTTCTCACGACTGGAATAGCTTTTAAGCCTGTGTAAAACAAAGCAATGTCAAGCAAAGGCCCTTGCCACAATTCAGAGGAGGCATTCAAATCAACCCTAGTAAAACCCAAACCTGGTGAGCCAGACACTGAGTTGAATTACCACAACGACTACAGAAGCCACTGCCATTTGCCTAGCCCTCACAACTTCTAAGTCTGTCGTTTTTGGAAGGTTTTAATTTTCAAAAGAAAATCGTCTGAAAATACTTCTCAGGAAAAAATGCCTGAACTCTCATGACAAAGACTACACAGCCAAATTGGAAATGATGAGAAGATTACTACCCTCAGCGACACGCTGGGGAACTCAATGGATAAGTTTCCTTTATAGGGAAGACTGAAGGGTGGATGAGGGGGTTGGGTGCTGCGTGGCTGGAACAATGATGTCATTGGTTTCTTGAGTGCTACTGAGGGGAGGTCATAACCCTGTGACATGAGGATTGTGGCACAAAAACAGCTGTTGAGTCTGACATATTCCCTTTGTCTTCCCAATACTGCTGCTGAAAAGGCTAAGTGAGAGCCTGTCAGGCCCATGAGGTGCAGGCACTGGCCTCATCAGTGAGTTACATAAGGATCACATTGAGATTTGCGAACAAGGAGGCTACGCTGTTGAAGGCCGAGGTCACCTGGGTGTCATTTAGCTCCTTCTCTGAGAAGCTGAAGGATTTATCACGTCCCTATCAAAGAAATTGCCAAATTCGTGCAAATCCCTGACCTGTCTTAACAATAGCCAGTCAAGAGCACTGGAGAATTGACAATCGCTTTTCTGATGTGAATCCCAAGTCGAGGGGGGGGAAGGAAGAGAGTGCAAGGGCTCATTTGAGACTTTGTATATAAAGTGGAGACTCTCCCGTGCAGAGAGATAATCAAGTGCTCTGGGCATCTTATTAGGCTGCATACAGAAGAACAAACAATTTGATTACCGTCCTACTACAATTCACACGGCATGCAAAGCCACGCAGTGGAAGATTCCAGATAAAAGCAGATTATTTGAATGAGAAATTGTATGTGTAACCAGGTGAAAAAGGTTAGAAAACATTGAACAGTGTTAAGCATGTTATTTAGTAGTTCACTTGGTAAAATGACAGTTTATTAGCTGTATATACAGTATGTTGTCATGGAGATAGGATTTATCCAGGTGTACTACACATCATGATAACGTCAACAGGCACAGGGGTGGCAGTTTACAGTGGGAAGTGTGGGCTGCATTATGCTGCGAGCTGTTACTGATATTTGGGGGTAAAATGTTCTGGTATATTACCACTATGATGCTCTAGGTACTCCTGTAGCATCAGTTTTGACCGTGCAGCTCTGGGTCAGCTGACTCTACATGTCACTGTGATGTCACTCGCAAACAAAAGACAAAACGGTCATAGTTTGGTTACATTTACGCAACAATGATGAGTGATCCAAGCAATGCACATTTTGTTGTATCCTGCATCAATTATTTCTCTACCTGGTTTGAGAGGCCGCTGCTGTTGTCTATTGTCTATGGTCTACTGTTTATTAGCCTAACAACAATCTGTTGTCTGTTGCTGTGAACAGTAGCTTGAATTAAAGGTTAAGTCTTACACTGTTAGTATTAAAGGGTAAGTGTTCAGGCAAAGGATACATTTAGGAAGACATTTTGTTTGTAAATTGAGCAGTTTACTGAACACCTTATGTTGCTAATGCTGGGTTAAAAAGCCTTAGCTGATAATAGGCTCTCTGCTGTTAAAGCAAAAGACAGAGGCTGAGACAAAAATGTGCTCTCTTTTATTTATGTTGGATGCTGTCTTGACACTGAGTTTTCCTTGCATTCCCAAAATTCCGATAAATTAATACTGTGTTCTATTACAGTGCAGTTGGGAGAACCAAGAAGAAGACCCAAAAATTTATTGTGTGTCTTCTTCCTTTACTTATAACCCGGCTGCATATGCTTAAACTTCCAGTATATGTTTTTCATTCTCCGCCTGAAAACCACATATTAAAAAAAAAAAAAGGGATGTCTAATGCTGCTGATAGTCCTTGGTTAGTGCTGAGCTCTGTAATTTCAAGCTTTTCTATGAGTCATAGCTTTGAGCTGCCCCCTGCTGCTAACAGACACGCGTGCACGTGAGGAAACGCAGACACAGACACAGATATTTAAACGTACACGAGAAATACTGAGCGACTCAAATCAACTTTGGCTTATAAGCATCAATCTCCAGGGAATATTCAGTGGTCGACAAACCAGACTGAGCCCTGGGAAAACGTATAGAAAAGATTCCATTTTGAAACCGATGCACTTTTGAAGCGTACCCATAATTGTTAGCTTTCCAACATAATGAATGTGCTCCCTTTTTAGAATGTGGCAATGAGTTCTGTATAAACTCATAAATCATAAGTAGAGATCACACATGGGGACAAATCTAATCAAATTTGTTGTGCAGAATTCTGTGTTTGCCCCTAACGTGAACTTAGTAAAAAAGCTGTAATTAAAGTGACCAATTCTTTATCATGCCCCACCTGTGTTTTGGTTTTGCATTAATGCAGGTTATTGTATATTAAATGATGGTGGAAATTATAAGATCATAAGATTACAGGGGTGAGTGACAGTTATGAATGGAAAATCAACTACCCTATATCTGGAAAAATAAACAAAGTAAAACAAAACAAAAACAACAACAACAACAAAAAAATGTATTATATTATATTCCTTTTATATTCCTTAAGCATTTTACTGTGATCAAAGGTTTAGAAAGCAGCTCAGTTTTGTCACTGGTTAACTGGCAACCACAGTCAAGTTTGTGGCATGAGAGAAAAAAGACACAACATTCAATCTGTGAAGACGGGTCTGGAAAGTGTAAAGGGAGCTCCCAGAACTGGCTCAGGATCCAGATTGGAGCGAAAGCTTATCCAGTGCTGGCAGGTACGCCCCCACATTCAACGCCGTTCACATCACACACCCTATGCTAAAACAAACTTGCACGGGTGGCTGTTGGACAACTGAGCCAGGTATTCCATAGATATCATAGAAAGCCATAATTAGACAAAGCCACATATTACAAATATAACATCTATAGCTGGTTTCAGTCCAGACCCCATGTACTGACCGTGCTGATGTTGTTTAGAAGCTAGTGTATGCAGGTACAAAGTTGGGATCTCACAGTAACAACATAGTGTGCATGGATTGTTTGAGTATGCTGACATGGCATTTTCATCCCCTCACTGCACCTCATTTCCATACTCACACAACTGGTTCCACCTCCACATGCCCTGAAGTTTCAGACAAGCCAAACACAATGCAGCTATGCACAAATTTGAATTTACACATGTCTTGCGGTTGTTTTTCTGGCGGTTGTCCCAATTAGAGAGACATGACTATTCCGCCCGAGGTGGTAGGCTATAAGGAAAAAGGATACAACAGAGGCCTCTTTTTTTTTTTTTCAAATAATACGACTCTTTATGTCCATAAAAAGCCCATAGTAAATGGAACAGACGCTCACCTGAGTTGCACTGCTCTTGGTCCATGGTAATAAACATTCAGAGACGAGGGGGGAGACGGTTGAGGGAATGAGTTCAGGAAAAGGGTTTGGAACAGGGGAAGCCAATGACTCCTCTCCCTCTTTATTACTCCTGGTAGACAAAAAAAAAAAAGAGAGGGAGAGAGACTGCATAAAACATTCATTGACAACAGCCACTGAGGAAGAGCTAGACTGCTTAATACAAACAATATGACTCCCTGTTTGCCTGTTTTGCCTACCAAAGGCAGTCCAGACCATGTCACAGACTGGAGGCCGGGCTGTCTGCAGCTGAAAGGGCCTGCAGCAAGTCATGGGATCTTCACTGTGCACCTGAGCCATGAGATCTCCCAGCCTATACCCTCGCGCGTTGGCGCTTTTGTTGCGCTGAATATGTGTCCAGTGTGCATGAGAGGAGAAGAGCGGTATAATGTGGCAGGTGATAGCCTCAGAACGAACAGACAGGCCTGACAGAAACACAAGGCCGTCTTAGCGCGGCCCCCTCCTGCTTTCAGCTATCAGACGACACACCCCTCTCAGCGACAAAACAGACATTTGATAAGATGGTAGATAATGCACATGAGAACTGCCCTTCACCTAAACACTATAATATAGCAGCTGACTGACACATAGAGAGCTCTTAGGCGACAGGCAGGCTGAAACTCGGCCGTATCACAGCTCAACCACATAATAATCAATCGGTATAAGAAACGTTTGTTATGATCTCAAAAGATTATAATTATATGTCTCAATTTAATACCATAGACCCATAGCTTTTCTCCTCCTGTGACTAAGGGACATCGTGATTTACCCCTCTTATCTATGGATGTTTTACACGAGGGTGCAGCCATGATGGATGTTTTGTTGTTTACTTGTAAAATGTGTCAAGCACATCTGCTCCATCGGTTCACATTGAAATCAAGCAGAATAAGTTGCGGCACTGGGCTGGGTGACAAGAGCACCAACAGGGACATTTCCCAGTGACATCGCGAGAAGATAAGAAATGGTTAAATTTCAGATTTAGCTTAGCACACTTGCAGATGGGAAGGCCTCCAGCTCCAAAAGGTAGCCGCTCTCTGACTGACAGTTTCTTTACTGCTCTGTAAACACAGCAGTTACTGAGTTACTAATTATCTCTCCCAAAGTAACAGGTCCTTGATTTGATTCCAGTTCTTCAACTGTACGGCTGAAATAATGTATCACATTCACTGACAGCTGTGTATGGATCAAGCCAATAGTGTTTACAGGTACAAAGTCTACAGCTTTCGATTAGACCTCTGCGCCCTGCTCTTGCAAATACAAAGGGTGTACTATTCTTCTGCAGCAGAGCTCACACTGTATGTGCTCTCTAATTACACATGTTAAAGATTAACTTTAAAGTAGTGAGTAATAGTATAGACTAAGATCAAAAATATCATGTTTAACACTCTAGCAAAATACACCGGTTTAAGTTTTGGTTCAAGTTAATTCAGTGAAACAGATCTCTGTCATTCATGCCATGTCCAAAAGAAAAATTAATCATACCTATTCCCCTTGCAGACAGTAGTCCTGATCTTCTGGGCATTTGGTGGTAGTAAAGGAGTACGCAAAGGGATGAGGGCTGAACTGGGAAAGCCACTCACATTACCCTTACCACTCTGAAAAATTTCTGCTTTCTCTCCGAGGCTTCCAGAAGTGTGTATGTCGTCCAGTGTGTTATTCATATCACTCATGTGGGCCGGCTAAATCCAAGGCATCATCTGGAGCAGAGAAAAGAGACGTGCTGTTGGACTGGAGTGTGTGCAGAGCACAGTTAGAGCAAGCTGGCTGGCGAAGCTCCTCTGCTCACAGCTCAGCGCAGCAAACACACACACACTCACACACACACACACACACACACACGTACACACACAAGCCTCTCCGGCTCATCTGCTGCCCACGAGGCTGGCCCAGTGGGGCAAAACGATCCCTCCTACCCAAACATGATCCACCACAATAAAGATATTTTTAACGCAATGACTCCCAAAAGAGTCCTCCTTGCTCTGACACAGTGGCGTATTATAATCCACAAACCCCTCTGGTTTTACAAATCCTTAAGCCTGTTTTTTTTGTCTATGTAGTTGCTTTTAATTTTCCCTCCTTTTGTTTTTGTTCTTAGATATTGTTCCCTTTGCAACCTGGAAGGAAGGAAATGTGCACACAAAGCACACTTATACAAAAGGTTTGTCTTTGTTTGTACTGTTTGCAACTTAGCCCAGTAATGAGTCCGGGAGGGCCGCCAGTACTATAAAACCAACTGTTCCTTTGTCACGGACTTCGCACTGGGATCCCAATTGCACTTTAAACTTAGAACTCTGCCGAAGGCATGTGGTTGTAGAGAGGAGCCAGCCCAGGCAGAGTGGCTGGGCTGTGTTGTGGGCTGTGTCATTCAGTGATAGGCTCCATGTGGGGGATGGTTCGGATGATAACATCTATCTGAGAGGTAATGTGTAACAGAGTCTGACCAGGGGCTGACAAGCTACTGGAAGTACAGACTGGCGGCAACATAGGGTTAAAGCAATATCTGACTTCATTAACAGATGACAGCTTTCGCTTATCTCCAATACTACTCTGTTTACTTTGACAGGCTGATGCAATGGTCAATATCCATTTGTATTAACTTTAAATATGAGGAAATACAAAATTATAGCATAGCATCATGTTGCATCTAAACAACATGAATTTCAAATAAAACGCAGCTGACAAAAGAGCTTCCTGAATATGGACAGTATTCATTCATGGGATGTGGCTTTATTCACAGAGCAAAAAAGCCTCCTTGTCTGTGTTGTTATTGAGGCACTGCTACCAGAGAAATGGAAATCAGACTGATCTATATGAGCTGGGTCTGTCTGTCTCCCTTAATGCACTCTCCATGATATGTATAGCCTACCTGGCTCTTACCAGGCCTCATAACAATGCAGCCCTATCTGGCTTGGGTTACCTTTTTACCTGGGCACTGTCATATAAGAAAAGGCCTTTCTCTATAGGGAGACAAATGCATGTGCAGGATACGGCATCAAAACACGAGAAAAAAAAAATAACAGCAGACAAATCTGTGCCTGCATATGCAATTGCTGCTGCAGGTTTAGACGTAAAACCACTATTGTCAATATTAGGCTGTTAGAACAATGGCAGAGGTCGATGTGGGGAGAGTGGAGAGTGGTAGGGGGATGGGGTCAAAGAAATGGTTCAGCTGAAGTCCTACAGCAGACTGATACAAGGACATTAGGACCGGGGAGCATGAGAACTCCAGAAATAACCACCAGCCTGGAACACATTCTTGTGGTATCAGTCAATGCAAATGCTAATTACATTAGTATAAGATGAAAGCCAAATCTATTTTAGGGAGTTAATGCTAGTGTCTCACACAGCCATGCAACAATGACAGCCATAAACCTGGACAACATGTCAAGGAGATCATAGTTATAACTTTACAATGTTAGAGAATGGCTGCACATACAGACACTCTGAAAAAAATCTTTATGACTGTCGTACTTCGATCATCTTTCTTGTACATTAAAATATGGATTCAAGAGTTCCTACTTGTGGCAACGCTTTCTGCTTATTTTCGTGTTTTTAATCAAAGCACCACAGACAGACAGACGGATGGACAGACAGACAGACAGACAGATTAAGAACATTGCGGTCCAGCGACTGCAATGCCCTCAGGTGGTGGGGAAGGGCATTCCATAGGCTTGGAGCAGCTAAGTTCCAAGTCTTATTCCCACAGTGCTCTACAGAGAAATGACCAGGCAGTCATCGGCGTGGTTTGACAGATGGGGCTGAACAGTTGTTTCAGGTATGAGAGTGCATAAGTGCAAGTCAATAAAGCCATTTGTGGGTCTGAAGAGGGATTTTAAATTCAATCCTGAAGAAGATGAGAGCCAGTGGTACAGTATGGGTGTGCTCTCATTAGGGATCTCGACAGCACTGTTTGAGTTTATGGAGACTCCAGCCAGACTCCAGCTGTGTATTTGTTCATGGCAATTCAGCAAATCCTGCAGGGCATCAGTTGTTTCTTGGAAGAATCTTTGGTGGCGGGTTCACTCCCGAGTGTTCTCTTCATAACAAAATCATCAGTGTCCCATGGAAATTCCTTCCTGAGTTCAAGGGAGGAGCTTAAATGAGATCACCGATCAATAGCACACTCACTCCTGAGTACAACAAGCCATCACTTACTGTATGTTAAAACATCTATTCGATCAATAGAAATAGAAAATCAATTGGAAACTCCTGAGTCTGACAAGCCACCCTTGTCTTGCAACTTTGGGATCAATAGATACAATTAAAAAATAACCAATAACAAAGAGGGCAGGGTCATAAATGTCATAGGAACACTCTGTCCTAACTCTGACAAGCTGTCATTCATGCCAGTGCAGCTTTGAGATCAACAGATAAATGATTAGGCACTGACGCACAATATCAATGCAACCTTGTGATAGATATACAGTACTTAATCCAAAACAAACCACCAGGAAAGTGGGAGGCGCTTAAATTACATAATCAATTGTTAGGAAACTCTCTCTTGAGCCCAAGAAGCCATCACTCATGTTAATATGAGTTAAGGGCCAATAGATGCTGAGAACCAGCAGTAAATACAGCACTGCCATACTGACTCCCAGAAGAGTGTTCTGAACACAGACTGCACAAAAAGTGACCATGAAGCAAACATTTCAATTGACTTCTGATGAAAAGGAAGTAGTAAAAAAACAACAACATCTAGCTAACAGATAAACTCCATGAACTGCTGTTTCATAATAGTTACATATACTGTATCTTATTCACAATCCATTTCCATATTCCAGGACTGGGCGTGCAAAAGTGCTGTCCATTTTGGTTTTTCACCTCAGCAATGTGAACTATCTAAAAGTTGACAAGAGAAAAAGTTGTGCCTAATAACTGGGCAGGTATGCTAATCACACATACAACACAGACTGGACTCAGTGGGTTATCACGCTTCTCTGTATTAGTGAGTTTTATGATACTAATTGGCAGCTAGAAACATTGTTATGGAATCGTAGGTCATGGCTGTCTCCCCCTATTAATTACTGATTAGTAATAATTATCAATCATTGATCATCATGTCTGCTTGAAATGATACATTTTTGACTTCTTTTGGATTTACACCGTGCAACAACACTGTGCTATGACACAGAGCTTGTTAAAAGTCAAAACCTGATCTCTTTTCAGTTTCTCATGATTGTCCTCTCAATTGTGATTTTTTTCTTTTTTTTTTTTGTCCCAAATAAGGGATTCTGGATCCTATGCCCTTTCATTCTAAGGTGTAAATGAATATGGGTATATAATCACTGCATTTAACTATAATCAAAGCCAATATTGACTGCTTTTGCTTTCAAGAGTACATTTTTTGTATGTGTTGAAGGGGCTGCACTGAAGGGAAAAAACAGAAAAGGACTATTCTATCAGTGAAAGTGCAATATATGACTGGAATGGCAGTCAACAATGGCAACAACAACAATGGCAACAGCTGGGCTCAAGCACTAAAAACACAACAGTTAATCCATTCTGAGGATTTGAAAAGTGCCCAAAATGTGCTAATTTCTATTGATATGGTGACTTTTACCAGTAGAGGTAACACACATAGACATGAGTGAATAAAAATGAATGAGTATCTAAAATGAATGGAAGCCAACCAACATAACTCAACACATGAAAAAAAGAATTTATCATGTGTAATTGGCATATAATGGGCATACTCCATTCTGATACAGTATACGTTGAGTCATTTTATGGGTAAGAGGATTAGCAGTCCTCTTCCATAATGACATGTAAAACAAATCAACAGAAGTGCTCTCCTCTAACCTTGCTATGAGTGATGAGAGACCTGAATTGAAGAGGCCCAAACCCTTTCAGGAATTTGAGGCAAGTTCAGCAGGTACTGTAACATGGCACACACTGCTTCACTAAAGATGAAGAGGAGATGGCTGACATCACTCTATATGGCTGTAGGATACCATGGTTATGGTCAAATATGATAATTTTTTTTCTTTTTTTTAAGTGGGATTTCATTATGAACACACTGGAAACAGTTGTTCTTAGACTACCATATATAAATATAATCTCACATGTGAAAAACGGAACACATTGCACACAGTCTGACTTATTTGACCTTTACAGCACAACTTACTCTGCAGTCTGACCACACATCTTGTCCCAGCTGGTCTCACACCAACAGTAATACTCACGCTTGGAAACATATATGGGCTGTTAAATCAATAGGAAGCTCTGTTAAAATGAATTTCTGAGGCTGGTGTGCTCCTGAACCAGGCTTGGTTGTATTAGTGCATGGTGTACTGCTGAATTAATGGGCAAAACCTTGTGGCAAAACAACATAACTCAGCACTTTTGATGAAACTCTACACTGTACAGTGTCTTGGTTTAAAAGCAAAACAAAATGAACCCATTGCAAGAACCATACTGCCTGGACCATCTAATGTTGGATGACACAGCTATATGAGTTGTAGGTTATCATATGTTTATTGCTTCCTTGATATAAAAACCGGCAGCATCTTTAAAAAATTGCGATTTCATCATTAAATTCAGACCATATGTCACATAAGGATATTATAGTAATAATATATTGATACCATATGGGGTAAAAGAAACACATGGACCACAGACGCACTATAAGCCCCTGTATAAATATTATAGTTATTTTTCATTACAGGGGACAAATGGGAACAATCAAGTTTTCATTCACCAGTTTTCATAATAGCAGAAAAAAAAAAATTCTGATGATAACACATGTTGACTGGATTTACAAACTTCCAGGGTTAAATCAGCACAGATAGTTTCGCACCACTCAACGTTAGGCTCGGTCTGGAAGCTGCGTTTTTCACGTGAAATTAGTTGCGTTCACTTTTGTAAACCAGACTCGATTAAGATTAATTTACCGAACATCAACCAGGCCAACTAAGTAGGCCGTTTCTTGTTTATAAACGTAGATTACGTTGGAGTAAGCACGACGTTGAACGTATATAATGTTCAGTGTGTGGAAAATGTGTAAATATGAAGGCTATTTGTGACGTTCATAAGCAGTGTCAAGGTTACGGAAAGCTTATTTCTGTCCGGATGTCCCAGTCCGCAGGAACGTCTAGGTCAAACAACTATGTTGATGGGGCTATACATTTTACAACCGGCTCTTAGGACAGCGCGTGTAGTTTTCATTTACGAGCAGATGCCATTAAAAATATCCTGTAAGGACAAAAAAAGAGAGGATGCACTTCTGACAATGTGTGCATGAAGATGTTGGTCACCTGTCGGCACTCTTCCAACAAACAACAGTTACCGATTAGCCACGACTAGCTGCATGCCTGTCCGAAACTAAAGCACCTATATGATATGGACTATGTTGAATCTTACCTTATGCCTGCTCAAGTGCAGTTCCCTATTTGAGTCTTGCACCCTGGTCCTCATGTCGCTGTTCCTAAAAGCGGCACTCACTGGAAACACATGTACGACAGGTGTTACGGTCTGCTGTACCGACGTGCTTGGCGTCACATAAAGCCATCACGTTTTACCTGTACCTTGCTGACACCAGCCTTCTATAGGCTATTTAGCACTTTACATTGAATAAAGATCTGATTTCAGCTGTTTATGCACGAAAAAGTCTGCAGGATGTATTAAAATAAGACAATGAGAGCAATGATTGTGACTCTAAAGGCAACTTTAATGATAAAACCTTTATTCATGACAATACAGCTTGAAAGGAAAACAGACATACTGTACATGTGAGTGTAGCCTATGTCTGAACACAGATTAATCAAAACCAAGCGTGGAATACTTAAATAAAGATTTGAAGAAATCTAAGGAACAGTTAAGTACCCGTAAGTCTGACCAGGTCTGACCTACTTATCCAGTATTATTTAGATAGGGAATTTTCTGGATAAACTCAATAATATTACAACTCTGTAATTCAGTCTAATAATTTATAGAATCGTTCTCATTTAATATATCATGTCCATTCATACCAGTGATGCATTAAATGCATGACAGTCATCACACAAAATAAAATAAAGGCACTAAAATAGGCCTATGCAACTCAGTCGGGAATAACATTATTTGTTAACATGTGGTGTGAGAGAATAAAATCAAAGTACAGCAATTAATAATTATCAAAACAGTTCCTCTTCTCATATTTACACTGTTGCTGAGACTACCAAAAGAGGTAAAACAAAAGACAATTTCATTTTGTGTGTCATGGGCTAATGGGCTCTGGCAAACTCAGCGAAGGCATCATGGACTCTTCCTGGAAGGGAGGAGGAAACACTTGATAAGGGATTTATTTATTTATTTATTTTGCACACACATTTGTTGTTATACATTTATACAGTACCATATCAGACTGTGTTACGTTCCACAAAGAACCACCACAACATTTCAAATCGATTGTAATATGCTATATTTTGCTTACAGTAGATATATTTTCAGAAGGACTAAGGCACTGCTATAGATTGCGTTCTTCTTCCATTTGAACAATCCCTCCAGGAGATGATGGGTCAACCGCTTCTCCTTGTAGTGTGGAGCTGCCTTTGTCTACATCCACCTCTGTGTTGTCACTTTCCTGTGTATGGCAGAAAGGAGACACAATGCATGCAATCACTGACGACTATGGACTGAGTGTGCTAGTCAATACAAAGAGGAAAAAGAAAGTAGGCACCATAGTACCTATTTTATAGGTATTTCAAGCACCTGTACACAACAACAACTGTGTACCAAACAGAGAGTCCTTCAAGCATGAACTTAGCCAAAGAGGTAAGCTATGTACTGTAGACCATGAAGATACAGTGTTTCTATAGCTCACATGGGCAGCAGCATCTATAGCTTGAATATGGGTCTCAGGAAGCAGACAATGCCACAAATCAAAGTGTTTAAGAGGATGTCTGAGCTGCAGAATCAATTCTTTGGTGGAGGAAAAAAAGGACTGTCTACACATGTTGCAATACAAAAACTAGGCTCTGTGAAATGAGGCAAAACGTCATCTTATTCTTTGGTTTGTGAATACAGCATGGAATTTTGCATTATATCACAACTTGCTTTTCCTTGACATTTTTTCTTTCTTACCAGCACCAATTGTGAAAAATATTTGATGTGCATCCACATATTATTCTACTGAGTTATAAATCTTTGGCAGGCCATCTGGTTAGCCTCACACTTGCCCTTGTAACAAAAGCTTACTTTGTAGTGTATCCCAGTGAGACTTTCTGCAGCATTCAATGCTGCTGAACAGAATACAAAGAAGAACAAGGCGACCACTACTGGTCTATAAGATTAGGATGCACTTTGGTTTGCTATTTTCAAGCTGATGGGATGTAAAGATGTGCCTCAGAGGTTATTCCTGGGTTCACTTTTATTCAGTATTTAATAGCTAACAGACAATAGCTTTGGTCATGATATGCCAAATACACACTTCAGTGTATGTGGATGATACAGTATACAAACTGTTGTACATCTTCATTCCATCAAGACATTTTAACCACATGGCAAGAAATATATGGCATTGTCTTGTTGTAAATATTTGGGCTTGGTAAAAGTATTTTAAAAAAAAATTAAAAACAAAAAACAAAAATAAACAATTATTATTATTTTCGAGTCTGGAAAAATACTTGGTGTAATTATTTTACCTGTATTTTATGACTGAAATGTGTTTTGTGTACTGAACATATGAACTTAGTGTCTGTCACGTTCTAAATATTGTTTAGCACAGTGCACTAAGACTTGATACAGACAGTACAGTACAGCTCACATTTATCTTTGCACACTGCATTCCAGGGATGGTGGGCCATCTCTGTCCATGCGTAGGCGCAGTCATGGACATATCTTCATTTAAAAGACCATACTGGAAAGCTACTTCTGTATTTGTGTTACACAGAAATGTGGATTACTGTAAAGTCTGAAATCCCGAGAATAATTCCTGCTGACAATCCCTAAACCTCATAGAGAGATAGGGAATAAAACCTTCATGAACAGCCTGCATAAAGAATTAGCTAAGAAAGTTGTTACTCTTACTGAGTTTAAAATAGTTCTCTTTGATGCTTTTCTGAGACTGTCTCATTAATATCTGACACACTGCTACAGGATACTGATACAGTACAGGAGTTTCTTGATTTCTAAGGGATTAGCTAGGGTAAGTAACGGCTAAAAGTCAATACGTAAAAACAAACAAACAAAACATTTTGGGGATGTTCTCAGAATTTACTCTGGTGGAACAGGGCAGAATAGTTTTTAATATAAGCCCCAGCTGTTTCAAATCAAAGGCTCACAGAAACTAATACAAAGTATGCTAGTTATAAGTTTTCATATTTTCCATGACTTATAAATCTACAATGTGATATTGCAGTTCAGGGATTTAAAGGGTAAAATGAAGAACTATTTTGATCAGCAGAACAGAGTGCTTTTCCACTTGAACACTAATATATCAATGTACAAATAAATGTTAAAAATGCTATACTCGATTTGAGTCATATCAAGCCTGAAGACCAGTCCTTTGAATGTTTTTGTTAGAGATTTAAATATAAGAATGCTATGCTATAATGTGTATGCAACAGAACTCACCTCAGACTTAGATAATCCTGTTGACTCTTTGACTGGAGAGTGATCTGTAACTGGCCCATGGGATAAGGACTGGGTCCTTCTGACAGCAGAGGACACCGCCTGAGCAAAGCGGGATGGCGTGGTGGGAGAAAAGGGTCTCGGGGCGGCAAAGCTCCTCAGTTTTTCCAGACTTAACCCTAAGGTTGGCTCTTTAGATGACAAACCACTTTGCCTAGTCAAACGCATGATTGATACATCCTTCTTGTCATCCTCTTTTGGGCTGGGCTCTGCATGAGCGCCTCCTACAGTCTCCTCTTGACACTGTTTAGGAGGTGGCAGAGGAGGAGGTGGCAACTTTGCTCTCTCTAGACTTCCTTGAGCCTCCTTCTGGCCAACCACAGGATTGGCACTGTGACTCTTGTCTGCAGCTGAAGTTACATAATACCCAGGTGTTCTTTTGTGCTGTGATAAGCGGAAAGAACCAGGCTTAGGCTTAGTTGCGGGTGGAATTTTCACCTTGACTTCTACCGGTGAACCTGGTTGGGATCCCCCATTAGACGGGGATGAGATCTTGTCATCGGCTAAAGGTAAACCCGGTGGAGTTACTGGAGAAGGAACTGATTTCGGTGTACTTCCATTAACAGTGCTTTGGGTAGTAGTAGTGCTATCAGACATTAGTGAGTCTTCCCTGGGTGTTGTACACTGCAACTCTTTTTGTTCTGTTGAGACATCTGGCTGTTCCTTTTGTGCCGTGCAGTCGTCCATCTGAAGAGAGGCAATATCTATTTCCTTTTCTACAGAAGGGGGCTCCAGTGTCAGCTCGACTTCAAAGTATCTCAGTTTCTCCAGAGATTTCTGAGGCACGATAGTGTATGTTGTCATTCCCACTTTGGGTATGTAGTCCCTTGTCAGCTCGTTGGAAGGCTTGGGCTTTGGCTCAGAGTCTGTAGCATAAATAGAAGCTGTCTTTGTTACAGCAGGGGCACATGGTGTTGATTCTTGACATGATGAGGCGTCTGAGGTTTGGGATAAAGTAAGTTTGGAGTCAGGCGGGTTCAGTTCTTCCGTAAAAGTAGCCATATCTCTCCTCTCCCCCACTGATCCAGAACCAGGTGGCTTAGGAGAGGAAGGGACTTGGTCCCCGTGTTGTTGTGAAGGCACTGGTGTGAAATCTGTTTGCACTTGAGCATCCTCTCCAGTGGGGCGTGATGCACTGGTGGCGGCTGAGCTCTCCAACCTGTCAGTCTCCTCCCCAGGGGTTTCAGTGTTTGCCTGAACAGAGGCCTGTGCTTCTGCATCCTGCATTACAGGCTGGGCCGGTAAGCCAGGGGTGCTACAACATACAGTACTGCTTTCACCTTCAACACTTTCAGCTGTGGGTTCCTCACATGCGGGTTGCTCACTCACATCTTCAACTTGACATGAACCACTATCTGTATAGACCAAAATCATTTGTGATTTAAGACAAACTTGTTCTGATCTACTTTGAGGAACATAATCTCAGAACACTAAAGCCTAGTCTAAAAAATACATTAGTAATTTTTTGCAACATTAGAACAGACATGAACAATCCAAATATAATCCAAATGTAAACGCACCATTATCTGCCACTTCAGATGTGTCCATCTCAGCAGTTGTCCTCAGATTATTGTGCTCTGCAGAATCACTCATCCTGCTCTGCATTTGACTAAAGCATGCAGACAAATAGGGGTCATTAAATGCATTGCAAATGCCAGTCAAAAAATATGGCTTAGCTTTGTAAAACCTTGCTAGAGTTCGTACTTGCCATCTGAGGACAGATCATCAGACTGTTCTTCCCCGGCGCCTTCCATGGACGGCATGCTCAGCATGGCAGCATCTGGGGATGGGGAGTGCAAGGAGATATCCGTCGACAAATTGAGACTGCTGTCCTCTCCCTGCATGTCACTCGCAGTTCCAGAGATCATGGAGGCAGTTGTCTCCTCTTGCTCCATAATCTCTTCCAGTGTGTTAGTAGCCGCTCCCCCTGTGAATCAACAGCATGAAGAAGCTCAAGTGAAGCCATTTTCCATTGACTCAAACAGGTGTCACAAGTGAAATGTTGCCAGATAATCAGCGACCTATCCAAAATCCTTTGGATATTTTGTGTAAAATCAGACTTCTGCTAGTAGTGTGAACATAATTATTAATAATAATAAAAAACTAGAGAATACTTAATAAAACATCTTAAAGTGTGCTGACACATAATTCATGGGTAAACACTCGTGTCTTTTCCAATAAATACTTATGGTGAGTGAATTCAACTTAATGAAGTCATCTTTTGCGTCTCATGTCTGGTTCTTCATTCAACACTTCAAGGCGATGCAACGCGAGCAGAGAGCAGAGGGAATACTTGAGGCTACTTCAACAAAGCTGGAGCTTCTAACTGCACTAAAGCCTGTGATCTCTAGATGAGCTGAGGAGCGCTGAGATGTTAAGGGAACAGAAAGAGCCAGTGATCTTTCTCTGTGAACTTGATGACTGTGAAAAATCAGGAGCAATGGGAGTGGACGGCGATGATGGTGTGCACATGCAGAGAGCAATCACATTTATAGGATGACACTTTTTATTAACAAGATCTGGGAGACACGCTGCTAGGGAGTGGGCTCTTTAACAGAATGGCTAAAAGAGCGGTGTGATGGTCTGCATGATGCAACAACACTGTGCAAAAGTACAAAAATGTAAGGAAATGAAGAAACAGAAAGACATAGGCGTATGACAGGAGACAGAAATGAAGTCCAAGAACATTCCAATGTGGAAAATTATTTAAGAACAAAGAGGATAGTCCACGAGAGAGAAAAGCACAATCATTAAGGGCCATCTGTTTGAGATACACTGATCTTTTCAGTAAATGTAATTCAAAAACATTCTTAATTTTGGTATAAACTGCTTAGTGTCCGGATGGGTGGAGGTTGGCAGATAGGAAAATACAGTGAGTGCCTGTTGTATTTAGGCTATCACAAGTATGTGTGAGTTTATTATACTGAACCAACACTGTCTAAATAGCACTGATATGGCAGATAGCTTCCATTTAACATTCAAGATTTACCATAAGTCTGGTATTTATACAGTACATAATCACTCAGAATAACATATATACAATTTCATATTTAGAAACACAACACAATCTTACAAAATTTCTTGTCAAAATTAGTAAAAGGACAGGCAAATAGATAAGATAAGCTGTAAAGAAATAAGAACACAAATACTGAAACAAGACTGAAACAAAACATCTGAGGAAACTTACACTCAACGATTATAATTCACAGATATTTAAAGCAATACTGAGGAATTTACAGTGATGTTTCAGCTTATACTGAAGCAGTGTTAAAATATACATTTGAGAGTGATGTTGAGGGTTATTATAAAGATGTACAGTACATGCTGAAAGAGGAGACAAAGAAAGGCAGAGAGCGTGCCTCAAGAAAGCCAACACAGGTAGGTACAAAAGGTATAGAGGAGGTGGAGGAGGAAGAGCAGGCAGTCAGGACAGGGGCTGAGACGCTCGAGGACTGAAGGAATGAGAGAGGCAGCATAGAACAGGCAGAGGAAGATGGCAGCAGGAACAGCGCAGTACAGAGTCTTATTCACTTTCCACTGATGACTCAGAGTCTGTAGAGTTGAACAGAGGCACCACTTAATGAAATAATCTTCCATTCTCAGACCACCACGCAGTTCCCACAAGATCATAATCATTCGGTCTCACATAAAGTCCTGAAACTAAACAGGATCTGCAGTCCCACCCAGAAAGGGCTTCAACCGAGTCATCGCCTCATAATGACCACTAGGTGGTGCAAGAGTCAAATTATTTTTAAAAGGCTAGGATTCATCTGCAATGTTTGAAAAGGCATTGATTTGCTCTGGTGTTCAGTTGTTGACTTTGAGACCAAAGTACACATGTCTTAACACCACACATTAAGAGCTTTTTAATTTGCTTCACAGCGCCGACGCAGTAAAACCCCAGCAGAGCGCAGAGTGATCATGACAACTTAAATGTAAAACAGCGATAAACACAGGGAGAACTGTAAACAAAAACAAACCTTGTACGTTCCCGTCCAGTGGAGCTTTTTCTTGGACAACAACACTAGGGGACGTGGGGGGTGGAGGAGCCTTGCGTTTGGTTCTCTTCAGTGAAGACTCTGCTGAGGACCCGCGACTTAATCCAGACATCTACAGGACAAAAAAAAAAAAACGTAACCGAGTAATAATTAGTGCTCATGAACACAGATATTGCTCACAAAGGCTGTCCGAGAGATAAATGTTGCGAAGAAGTCAGAGCTGCCAATCATCAGCCCTCTCACCTGGTCACTGTCCAGCTGCACGTCAGATTCAGAGCTGAATCTCTGGCGAGGGCTGATGTCCGAGGGGCAGCTCTGCGACACGACGATTGGGGGCTGGGGCGCACGTCTCTTTTTTGGCACGTCGGTGGGCAACGTATTGGAGATGAAGGGAGAGGAGCCTGAGCTGGGCAAGGCCATGCTGAGGGGTCGAGGCTTGCTCACGAGGACTGGGGAAGCTGGGGCACTGGCAGTCATTGCCTTTAAAAAACAAACATCCAATCAGAACATGATAAGAAGTCCGGTTTCCAGAAAAGGCGCGCTGCACGTCAACCAATGGCAAACATAAGTAAACAATCCTCCCTCTGCGCATTTGAATAGATTTGTCGACAGCAGTATCTTTACATAATCAGATAGATAAATATTAAGACAAGCAAAAATGAATCAATTGCATTATATAAAAAAAAAACACTACCTGTTCAGGTTTTTTCTTGCTTTTTCTAAACATGCTGAAGAGGCCTTTGTTTTCTTTCTCCTTCTGATTTTTATCTTTGCTCGGTGTAACTGTACCTGCAAGGAGAACCATTACATGATGATTTTAGTCAAAACTCTGATTGCACTGTTGAAAGAGTTCATACAGACAAACAAAGTGAACTACCTGAATGAGCCGGTGAGGCCGGACACAGGGGAGAGGCAGAGTGGTCTGCAGAGCGAGCAAGAGCGAGCATGAGAGCAGAGCAATACACGCAGCAAAGCTTGATTTTGGTGACAGATTAGTACTTACCTTTTGTGTCCCTTGCATAAACCTCCCTTATGGCATAATCATTAAGAGAGCTGGATAAGTCCAGCGGGCCCTGTGATTGGATATCTCTTAAGAGAACTGTGGTCTCCATGTCAAATTCACATTTTTCACAGATGGCCGGTAAGAGCTCAGCCAGGGGAACTCGAGGATTCACTCGTAGTATTGTTTTCTGTGTCTTTTTGTAGTTTATCACCATCCGAACAGTTGCCTAGGGGATACAGAAAGTTGCACTTTGACATGCTTTATGTTTCAGTTTAAGATGACAGTAAGAACAAGTATTTATCTGCAAACAAAATGTCTCAAAGTTTAAGTACAATACCTCAGGCATCTGAGGGCCTGTCTTCTTGCTCTTTTCTTCCATTCCTTTAGGTTTAACCAGGATCTTCTCTGCCTCCAAAGTTCCTATCAGAGCATTGGGCTTGAACTTGATGTGGTTTCTATTGGCGGTGACCAGCTCTAAGGTGTGGCTGGATGGGTTCAGGTGATACTTGGCGCAAAGCATCACCAACAGATCCATTAAGGGCTTACTGAAAGACATCGCGGACATGACAAAACAAAAGCAGAATGAATATAGGCCATCAGCGAGAGGAGCCGTGGTGAAATCTGGTTAGGAGCCAGTTGCACAATGCAAAATTGCACTTCCTCATTAAACCAATTAGCAGACTGATGAAAAATATGATTTGACATGCTTGATGTCACTGGAAAAAAGGATCAGGAAGCAGTTGCCTCTAGTCATTGATTCTGTACTCCATATAAACAATAATCCCACTGCTGTTTTGAGTTAAAAAAGACAGAGTTTTAGATATCTTTGTACATCGACCTGGAATAGAAAATTAGCTTTAAAGAATTCATGTTTAGAATGTTTGCTATTATAATATAATACAGTGTAATTTTAAAATACAGTAGCAGCAGTAACTGCGTGAAGCCCCTCTACAGTTCACAAGTTCCTGACACTGAGAGAGCTGTTGAAATATAACGCCGTGAATTTAATCTTCACAATAATGTGTTCACTGTGCTCCTTCAGGGCCTTTGAACAAACGCGGAAGGAGAAAAGAAGGTGAAGAATTTGATGCTTAATCCTTTTATACCGAATTGGTCTGAGGCATTTCCCAAGAGGCCAAGGGCCAAAAGATACCTATGAAGGAATGTTTGTAAATTGTGTGCACTGGGAGAAAGGGATAATCATATCTTAAGTAAACTCTGTTGATGGAAAGTCTGCGCTCTGTGAGTGGGTAGACTTGTAGGACACAAAGACCTTGTTCTGCAAAACTTCATTTGACGTGGAGATATGTTGACACATGCTGATCTGATTAGGTGGCGTAGTCACAGTTGAACTTCTAGACTGCAAGAGTTCCTCTTTCATTCGCTCCACACTGAACATGTATCCTAATAACTTATTCACAAAATAACCCATGTCATTTGACTCTAAACTGGATGAACACCTATTTTTATCTTTTCATGTTTCCAAGGGCAGAGAACAAGAGTCAAGAGCACCAAACCAGTTCCTTTAAATGGCACACATACTGTTAACCAAAACCACAACTTCAGCTACTCCACCTATCTGACTCAATCTAATTGGAACTTAACTTTGTAAGATGACATAATACAAAACGAGTCTCGTGACACAGTGCTTCACTTGTATGTCTAAAATGTTAATCAAGGGTTCAGTCATTAAAAACACATGATGCTGTTTTTTTCCCCTCAAACTGAATAGAACCAGCTCCTCATACTGTATGTTATTGTATGAACTTTAAAAGGTACATCTAGTGTTGAAACATAGAGGTCAAGAGTGTTTTTTTTTTAATGTCACAACAGTAAAAGGCAAAAGGCATTAACTCCCCACAGACTACAGCTGTGAAAGATTTCATGTTGTCCAAACAAATGCAATTTCGGCAGACAATTGGCAATGTGGCATTTTTTTTTTGTCTTTTTATGAAGTAATTTTATCTACTTATCCAGAGCTCAGACTTGACATTTGACCCTTTTTCGCAAGTGACTGTATTCTGCCTTTGCACAATCGTCAAACTAACAAGAGGTCATGCAGAGGACAAAGAAGCCACTAACTTTCATTTGATCTCTCATTTGGTTGTTGACCTTGATATAAAAGCTCTACATTAATGATACAATTTTGTTGCATTGCCAATTTGAGGCCAAAATGTAGTTAGGCTAACCCTTAAGAGCAGTGAAGCTTTTCCTATTAAACTTCATATTGTTGTTGATGATGTATATGTTAAGCACACATATTTAACACATTTGACACAATATGTGGAATGTTGTGAATAAAAAAGGGAAACTGATATAAATAAGTATAATTAGATAAATAATAAGTACAATATTTACAGTAAAAGTTATACTAGATAATTCAAATTGTGGAGTGGGGTGGGCAAACCATAATTTAATTTGGATGCACTGGAAAACAAAGGCAGAGTACAGTAACTCCACTCTGGTTACTTGATCTGATTAGGTGGTGTGGTCACAGCTGAACTCTTAAGACTGCAGGAGTTCCACTTTCATTTGTCTGCACTGAACATGCATCTTAACAATGTATTCACAAAATACACCAACTGTTCAGCTGAGTGCTCCACAATGCAGTGAAACAGAAGCAAAGGATCATACAGTAACTGAAGTTGCTGCTTTTGCCTTGGTTTCTCTAGGACTTTTAACAGTTGCTGCAAAAACACAAAATAGTACACAAACTGCTGCAAAAATGACATGAACTAATTTTCAACCAAAAATGAAGTCACTGCCTTTTGCCTTTGCACAGCAGACTTGACCTTGAGTTAGCTCCACTCATAAAGATTATAAGATACAGGTTCAGTGGTCTCACCTGCCATGGACCGTGGTCGTTTTTTCCAATCCACCAGGCAAAACCACAACCAGAGAGAGCTCTTTTTCAATCAGGTTCTCCTTCTGGTCCATAGTCAGATGAGGGTATCCTGGGTACCTCTGGGAAAAGCCAGGGGAGTCCAGGTTCTTCAGCACAGGGGGAGATGGGGCTTTGCTCTTGGTTGACACCCTGTTGTTGGACAAGAAAGTGTTTATAATTCTCCTGGCTGCTTCAGAAGCTTGATGAATGTTTGACCATTGCCTTGAGGCAGTCAGACAAGTATGCAACACTTAAGAGACTGTATCAATGTCATTTACACTTTCATCTGCTTGCTGTTTTAAAAAAAAATGTCATTAGGAAGGTTTGTTCTGTCTCGGACATCAATCTGATTGAAAATCAAACTACATCAGACATGACATGAAAGGAATCCTTTCTTCCTCAAGTTGAAGTAAGCAGCAGCGAGGCTACGGCATGAAAGAGCTCGAGTCCACTTTGCAAACAAGTCACAAGACACTCAAGTGGAGAGATTTACTCACTGGGCCTGAAGAGCGAGCGCTGAATATACAGAGATGTGAGGCTGACAAATAAGTTGGAGACTTCAGTTTCAAACACCATCGACAACCCTCCACAATGTTTCAGGTTCTTTTCAAATAAAGCACAAAACACCTCTACGCATTAATCAATCTCACTTGGGTCATGGAGGGATTTCTTGATACACCAGAAGTGTTTCGGAATGTCTTACACACAAACACTTCTCATTTTAGATATGCATTTCTTAAATGTTTGTCTAGGCTCAGGCATCCTGCGAACTGTGTCAGTGCTGCATGGGAGCAGTAGCAGTCATGTGAGAAATACAGGCTGACCAATTTTGCCACACAAAATATCATGGATCAACAACTGTATATAACTCTTGCTTCGTTCAGCCCATGATTTTCTGGGTGCACAAGCTGGCCATGTGTGAGGCAGACATACATAGGAAATCTGTAAAACAGTCTACAATTAAGTCATTACGCCATTATCATATTAAATAGATTAGGCACCCTGGGAAGTGGCGACCAACTGAAAGCTGCGTTCTCTGAACACAACTTTGTTTAGTTTGATTTAAAAAGGGATTATCATTATGCTTATGCACTAACTGCGACAAATTTGTGTTTCTGTTCACTTTGACCTGAAAAAAAAAAACAAATACTGCAGCTGCTAATGTTAAGAAGTCAGGGTAAACACAAGGTCACACAACGTCAGCGGAGACAGATAAATTACTGTACCGCAAACAACATGAAATATTGTTCAGTGGCTCAGTGAAAGAACTCATAAATCCACGTCATTTCAGAAACACTCAGACATCAAACTGTTTAGTCAGCATAAGAAAACAGGTTTTGCCCTGCAGACCAAGCTCCCTGAATTACAGTCCACCAAGTCTCTTCTGGGGGCACTTAGAGGAATCTGAACAATGTCTATGCTTTATAGGCTGCACTAAGCCAAGTCTAGCAAAGGATTATTAGTCTTTCTAGGGGGGTTGCTGACCTTAGACACTATGATAGATATGAAAACACACGCAGAGACACTAGTAGGCACGGACATACACACACATCATGTGTGTGTGTTATTTTTTGTAACATACCTTGTGTTGAAAAGTAACACAGATGACTAGGGGTTTGTATCGGCAAGGACCTCATGATGCAATATGTATCATGATACAGGGTTCATTCATGATATGACTTGTATCACGATACACTGCAATAGTCCACAGAACTGACTGAAAATGTAGAACTAGAGCTTAAAATACAACCTACTGCATAACACCTGGGTGGACTGATAAAATATACAAACTAATTCAAAACAATTTTATTCAAAATTCCCATTCTAATTTATCAAAATAGAATTTGCATGATGCAACACAGTGCACTAAAATGTAGATGCCACAGCAAAATGAAAATGAAATGCATAAACGCTACATAAAGAAACAAGGGGATAGAAAATTCATACAAAACAGATTTTTTTTTCTTTGTAATACTACACAGCTCTACAAATGATTATTATCCCAAAGCAGACACATGATGTGCTGCGATATTGAAGGGAGGCCTCACTTAGCAGGGTATGGAGGGGGCAGGTAGGTGACAGTGTTAGGCTTTATTAATAACAATATACAGCTCATGCATCTTGTTGGTCTGGAACCAGCAGATATAATACCTCAGTCCCAGTAAATTTGTCAATACAGCCCTCGCTAAAACAGACACACACACACTGTGGTCCCAACTGGAGTACAAAGTCCACATTTCAAGGCTCTGCGCGTTTATTTGGCAATGAGATTATAACTCTTTCACATTGTCTCAGTGGGGTTACGGTTAGGATTAATGTTCTCCCACACATTTGAAATGACTACAAATGGGCCTATTAGATTTATTAGATCAGTGTAGTTATTATTGTGAAACAAACGTTCAATACAAAAATTGGCTGTGCGTGCTGGGAACATAAACCCATATTGTGATTCAAAATGGATCAACTAATAAATGAACACAAAATAGACCGGAGGAAATGCACAAAAGTTCAGGGTCAACCCAGCTTAGACAGCTGTGTCATCAGTGGTTTTATCCAGACATCTCAGTGCAGGTGACAGACACTGAGACACAGGCTGGTTTGTTTTTGCCATCCAAACCCATGTTTTTTCAGAAGCCCAGGGTGTGTTGCTGAATGAGAGGAGACGTGTCAAAGCTTGACTCGGCTGATGCCTCATTCACAGGGTTTTCCTTGGGAGGTCGGACGCTCACAAACAAGCCCATTCAATTCCACAAGACATGCTTGACAGACATGATCATAGGCTACCAGGAAATAACAGGGCTGTTGTCATTGTGCCCTGTGTTATGTTTCAGCATAAGATAATCCTGTGAACTCCAATAACACGGATAAACAGACTCTTTGCCTTCGACGCAGCTACAGAAAAAGACTGTAACGTCTTGTGTTCAATGGCATATCTTCAGAAATTTTGCATGCCATCTACTGCGGCCTAAATTCAGCCCCAGACTGATCTGTAATCTGTGACTGAAATGGAGAAATGGCGAAAACAGATGTGCAGATATCTGGTTTTCTGCCTCACACCTGACAAGAAAGGGGCAAAACAAACGCCGGCAGGGCGAAATCACTCATAATATTCATACAAATGTGTGAAAAACCTAAAGTCTCATCCATGTAAGATCTGACTCATGCAGGTATGTAGAATTTCTTTTTCTGACAGATCTGGAAATTGCAAATGATTACGAAAGGCTTATCATAACATCCAGGTGCTGATTCTCATGTTAAAATACTTGGAATACCTGTGTGTTTATGTGTGGAAGAGACAGAGAGAGAGGGGGAAGGAGAGAGAGAGAGAGAGAGAGAGAGAGAGAGAGAGAGAGAGAGAGGTTCTACAATTCTCAGTGCATCATGGTATACAAACAAAATAAAAAGCTGCTATTCATTAGAATTCATCAGTTAATTTCAATTACCTGTACTATTCACACAGTGTAAATACTCTGTTGCAGGCAACTGGAACATATGTGTTTAATCATCCTCAATATATGAAAAGTATGGGCAATAGCAAGTGAGCAAATAATCATTTTGACAAAAAGTAGTAAAACAGCTGAACAAAGGAATATCCAAATTCCTTACATTCCACTGCACATTGTTCCAGCTGGCGAGACTTTAACCAGAACCAGTTCAGGCATTTTCTATGTAATTCTTCCACTCAATCAATAAAAAGCCCTTAAAGCAAGATTTGGGAATAAATATAACAATGGACTGGTGGGAGTAGCCAAGAGAAGTCACCAGGCCAAACCACTGGTAAAAATCTGACTTTCCTTTGCTCAGAGTTTCTAAGAAGGCTAAAGATTAGCAGGAATGCCTGCTGTGGTATGTTAGCAACTGCTGTGTAGCAGAAGGCCCCTTGGGGAATGGTGGATTCATGTACAAAGAAGCAAACAAGTTTTCAAAGAGGCCTTCCTGCTCATTCCCCCCCTTCAAAAAACACCCCAAGTATTTTAAGAAACAAGGGCAACAATGCACACACTCCAACGACCACAGCACAACCACTCCTCTTTGTAATAGTTTCCTGGCTAGTCATCTGTGCAGGCTTTAACATGCCACCATGCAATTATTCAAATGCACCAACCACCTTAAGCTGAATGACACAATTGGTAACAGTCCAAGTCAAAACGTTCACCAAATAAAAATATTCCATAGCCTTTTTGTTAAAAATTGTATTCCCTCACATTCAAGAGCTATGGAGCCAGAAGAAGCCGCACACCTATATTCATGAAGGTTCAACACCTTCAGAGGAAACCAATCCTGTTATAGCGCTGCTGTGCTGCATAAAGACAATCCTACAGACATAAAAAGGAGCAAAAGTTGGAAACCAGGTGTGACTATGAGGAAAAACCCACTCTTCCCCTCAGACTGCCAGTAATTCATTCCCTTACCTCTTTGCTTGAGGCTGCCCAAGCTTAAATACTTCCCATGCTGTTGTGTATCTCCCATGGGTTAGCCAGACACACTCGGCTCTATCTGTATAGCTCAAGCAGGCCTACCTTAATGCCACGCCCCGGCTGTGACATAAGAAATCTGCCTCCTGTACCTAAATCCCTGTCACTGCACCCCCTCACTGAGTCTCAGGCAGCTCCTACGCGCAGCGTGTCAGTAAAGAGGCACGCCTCCCACAGTCTGTAATAAGCAGGAAGGTAATCAGCTTTGCCTCCCTGTGCAGACATGAACCTGTGGGCAGGGCCAGTGGAAAACAGTGCACTGAAATACACTGCAGCATGTGGGGGCACACTCTTTATTAGCTCAGACCTCAGAACCCTTAACTCAGAAACTTTATTAGCTCAAAAGTACATTCAAGTAAATATGCCGGATTATCATAATGTATTCTGAGTCACAAATAGTAAGACAATTCATCTGCAGGCTGAATACTAAACTTACCAGTAATGATATAATTAAAAGAGCAAAATAACCAGGAAAATCAGAGGGCTTTAAACCCCCAGTATTGTCTTATGACAGTTTTTGAAAAAAAAAAAAAAAAACATCTCGGAATGCTCGCCTCTCTCTAATCCAATCAGGTTGTTGTTCCTGTGTTTGCGTTTCATTATCAAAAACAACTGCCAACTTTTCACAGCCACACCTTACCTCTGAATACTGACTCATTCTGCAATTATGTTAGAAAACTTGTTAGATTCACATGGCAATGATGATGATGGTGGTGATGGTGATGATGATGGTGATACCGGACAAATAAAGGCATGAAATGAAATGACATATGGTTTAAAACAATGTGTAAGCACGCCCTTACATCTGAACACAGATGTGCTTTACATTTGGATTTTGATGATTATATTTTATTTATGACTGTCCAGTTTCTCCTGATTTAAGTTGTATTGGCCACTGGTATAAATCTCTCCCGTAACTTAAGATTCTTGACTAATTACACAGGCTAACTACAGATAATATGGTTGAACAATAAATGTGAAAAGCTCCGACTGACACAAGATCCCAAAGTCAATAGACGCATTCATTAGAGACAGATGGGTGATACTGTAAACAATTAAAGTCATCAAAAGGATCTGTCAACACTTGTCACTTTACAAATCAAGCCAGGGACGACATTTCCTTTGGCGAGCTCTGGGTGTCCATTGTTAATTTAGTCAACACATTACAATAGACGAAAATTAAAAAGCACTCAAGCTCAAACGGGAAACGCTGCATGCATTTCTTGAGAAGCGAGGAATGACATGCAAACATGGTGGCAGCGGAAAAGTCTATACATGAGGTCTGACTATGTGCAACAAAAAAGCAGGAAGCTGTGACCTTGGCGTCTAGCAGGATTATTATTCATGTATATTTCCTGCATTATATCTTACAATGGGACCATTAAATCAACAAAGTTTCTTAGGTATTTCCCTGCACCCCATGCCCTGCAGTATGAGAATGTTATTCTCTGCAGATTTAAAAGTAGGCTTTTAGCGTAATATAATAGCTATGCCTTTGTTAAGCGAAGGGAACTTTGCCCCTTGCCTCGTAAGAAAGAGAAACAATAAAGTTGCCTTTCTATTCTAAAATAAGAGTCCATTACCAGTTTGCTATTTATCGTTTATCAGTAGCCCTACACTTTCACTTAAGTATTTGCTCCTCCCTCTAGTATAACACAAATGACTCCCATCAGAAGATAAGGAGTAAGTTGTGGATGGAGACGGTAGTGGGTGGGAACTGGCCGGTGGAGTGGAGTTGAAGAGTTAACTGAGGGGGTAATCCCTATGGAAAGACAAAACACAGAGCCAAGGCCACAGCTGGTAATTTGGTGAGAGGTCACTCACAGTAAACACAAGCTGTTTAAAGAGGGTCTGGAAAGGCCATTACTCCAGGAGCTGTGTGGGATGGAAAGAGATTAGGGAGAAAAGGAGCACAGGGACCCTATGAGAACTTCCCACTTCCTATGTGTATCCTTTATTATTTTAGGCAAAACAAAAGCCTTTTTCCCACAACAAGCTCCAGCACAGGCCTAACTAAACACAAACGCTCAGGCTGTGCAGAAATCTGATAAATACAAGGTGGGGACATTTCCAACCTTGTGGTGTTATTAGCTTTCCAATACAGTATGCAATAACCTTTTGTTATGATCTGCCTCATTTTCATTGGGTATTCACTGCTCCCTGTGGTACTCACTGTCTTGCACTATATCCATATTGTGCAGCACCTAAAACCAGAGCACAACCAGTCACTAAGTCTGCTGGTCAGTTGGTAATGAGATTTCAGATCGTACTGGGTGATCTCTCAGTTCCTTGTATGTGACCCTAAACAGCAGAGGGCAACCTGGCCTGTGAAATGGAGACTTCTACACCCCCCATGCCTTATCTCACAGGGAACTCTTATGTTCTGGCTTCAAGCTTTGCCCAAGAACAATCTTGTGATTTTCCACAGCAAACACATGGTAAACATATTGTGCTATACACCCAAGATTAAAATAACATCAAGCTGCGTGATGTAGATCATTTAGAAGGAGAAATTATAATGGGTTGTAGGCTCGGGCTTGCACGTACTTATAGTCATTAGATCTAGTGAATAGTCCTAAGATGTCTACGGACCAACATGCACAGCAAGTCATTTTCCCTGAGATTTGAGCATGTTTGATCATGTGTGTGCTTTTTATTTGCGAGACTAACATTTACATAAAACGACCTGGGAAGAGAGAAAATTTCCCCTTGAGTCATAATTATAACTATCACACTGCGTCCTTTCTTCCGAAACAATGCAGCATTGTCTACGGTGAGGCATCTTTCAAAGACAAACCGGCATGCTTTTCCCCTTTTGCTGGTCACATGAAGAACTGAAGTTTTTAAAATGAGCATGCAGAGTTCTGCTGTCACAACAGCAGAATGTTGACTTCAATATCAATCTTTAGTTTTCTATTTAAAGATTCAATACTATAGTACAATGAAACAAGAAAGAAAACCACTAAGCATTGCTTTGTAGCTTTATAGCAACTGCTACATAGGTTTTGAAATGTAGGTTGATATGTAGGTTATGTGTTAAGGTGCCCATATTTGCTGGCTCTGTAAATAAAATGATACATTTGGCTCCTGGCGCCAGTTTTGTCAACAATTCTAAGTAGATTCAGTTCAAAATGCCGTGGACTGTTTGACCCTGTTGAATGTTTTCAACACTTTGACACGGAGTGCTGCAGCTCAGTGTCAAGCGCCGCAGTGTCTTTTCCAAACCTTCTTCTACTTTTATCTACTCCAGTCTGCATGTTGAAAGGGAATTTCAGCTTGCAGAACACATTTGGTGAAAGTATTGAATGTTCGTGAAATCCAATACTGAATTCAATCATCTGTAACAGTACTTAAGTTTTGGTTATCGTGACAACACTAATGTAGACAGTGATCTTATACTGTATAAAGACACATTAGTGGGTTTGCACAGTGCTAGAGATCTGCAACATTCAAAAAGACCGCACTTCAACAGAAGGTCATTAAGTGTTCAGCTGGATCGAGGTACTTTTTATCAGTCTGATATTACGTCAAATTCAACACATGCATTAGTACTGCACCTCCTCTGTGCACAAACAACCGGGTTGATACAGCAGGTATGAACATGTGCATGGAGATAGCGCCATCTAGGGAATTGATTCAAGGTCTGTATTGTTTTATTTCCAATTTCATATGACCTATTTCAGGTGATGGGTTATAGTTGGCTTTGGTATGTGTGAAAGATGATTTGTCATCAGTTGGCCAGATGTTTGAAAACCTGTCAACTTCTTGTTTAACTGAGCAGAAGGAAGCTATCTGTTCTAATCAACCAAGGCTACCCTTGACTGGCTGAGACATTTCTGAAAAAGATCTCATCTAACCATGGCAAACACAGATAACAAGGGTCAAACAAATCAAGGCAATTTGTTCCTTGTTCACATCAAACTTTTGCATGTTGCTGGAGATAAGAAAAGTTCCTGCTGGGAGCATACAAAGAGCAAATTCATGTTAGGTCATTCCAAATGTTACGAAGGCTGAGGGTGGGAGGCATCCAACTGTTATGTGCTGGACGAGCGCATAACAGAAACAAAGAGAGGGCCAAGACTTCCAAGCTGTTTACATATCTACATTCTAGCCAGTATCCAGGCGGGATTTCAAATCTACTCACATATGCTTTAAAATGGTTGTTCAAAACATATAATACCAATAAGCAATGTTGTGCAATTCATAAGTGGAGCTAAAATGAGCTATAATAATCCACATACTGTCTTTCATAATTTTCATAACAGCCCAGTGATAAGCATTCATTGGTATTTACGGTCAATGCGTTGGCTCCAATGTGGTAACAAAGACATCCCATTATTCCCAGTTCCCTGGATGTTTGCCATGTGAAGCAGAAAGTATATTATCCATGAGATAAAATGTGCCTGTATTCAAAGACGTGCCAACTCACTCCCAGAACAAATTTAAATCAGGCCTTAATGTCTTTTTTTTCTTTCTTAATGGTCTTAATTGTATCAAGCAGTGTATATCTTTGAATGACACTCTTTATCTGGGCTTTATGAGTGTTAAAATTTTGAGTAGGCTTTCTGGGAATAGAACACAGTGGACTAAATTACAGTTTATTATCTAGCTACTGAGCTGGGAATTATCTTTTCCAATGTAGTCTTGTTGTGTCAAAGGAAAATGTCACAGGAAAAATGCTGTAATAAGCTATAATGCAGACTACATCCCTGTAACTTTTCCTTAGTGTCATTAAGGGCCCTTGAAACCCTTAAAGATGATCAAACATTTGTTGTTCGACAAGTTTCATTGTTGTTGTAAAAATAACAAGCAACTGAAACATGTTGCTGCAGCAGCATTTCAATTAGACATAGCCCACTGCTTCAATCAGCATAATCTTTGCATCAATCTGTGGTAAGTCCGGCCCATCCCTCTAGCCATAGTTTTCATCACTGGCCTCATATGAGCAGCTGTGCCCTTGGACTGCCTGCACGTCTGGAAACAGCTGTGGAGATTCACAATACCTTAACCAATTCCACATTCTGCCCTGAGCAAAGCCAGCCTTGTGAGATCATGGTTTAAGGTGTGTCCAATTATCAGGACCGGTTCCAAACGCTACACCATTAGATTAATCGTGAATAGATAGAAAATGCTACTTAGTGATGCACAATCACAATGAAGAAAATAACATTTTTACGGCCAAGTAGTTAAGCTTCCAAAAGGCACCGGATGCCATTCTAAACAGAAGGATCACAGCACTGACAATTAGATTACTGCTCTGAGATCAGTTTTCCAACGGCCACAGCAAACGCAGACAGTAGGAATTTAAACCCCCTTCTGCAATTTTGGGAAGACCGACTTATGTTTTCATTTGAGCAAGACATCTATGTGTGCTACCAACTGCTCTGCTCGGAGAACAGCCGGCCGAGTGTTTTTGGCAGGGTCAGTCGTTGGATAACAAATGTAGCGTAGCATCGGGGGTCACATCAAATCTTTGCATATGACTGCATTTTCAGGAGCAGCGGTTTATTGGCTCCAAATATAAGAAGCCACAAATAAGACAGAGAACATGTGCTTTCCCCCACACCACAACAGCTTATGGAGAGGGTGGTTTGCTTTTCCAAATAATAGTCAAACCACAAAGAGATTTAGGTAGTCTGCTACTCCCCACTGCCAGGGAGTGTGGCTGTGCTCCCAAATTACACAACTGCTCTGAAATATGAATAGACGTCATACCAAGAGAGTATACTTTTCAATAAATTGTATATGATGTGCCTGAATACTACTTTTACAAATGGAAACCTGGGCGATACAGGACTGGAAACTTTGCATGGATAGCTATCATGGAACGCAGGATTGGAAACTTTGCAGGGAATGCTATCAAATCTTCAAATTCTCCGTCTCACCTCTAATTAAAATCACAAAAACTCAGCAGATCTCCTCGGAATGCCAAAGGAGTGAGTAGTGACTGTGAAAAAAAAAAAAAGCTATGGAAACTCACTCTCCCACTTTTAATGATTCCAACCACTGGAATACAAGCAGCTGACATCATCTCCAAGTCCCTGAACCAAAACTGATGAGAAATTCCAACATGTCATACGCTCACAGCGCTTTTAAGGTGATCATCTTTGACTGGAATTGGACATGACAAATCAGCACTTAATAGAATATCAGTTTTCACCAGCGGTGCACGCAGAGATTCGAGCGCAGGGAGGAAAGTTAGGCTCATACTATCCACTGTGGCTCATCACAGTGAGGATGTCGAACGAGCTGCCTTCAAAATAACTTCCCATGACCTCTACATATGGTCAAGGCAATTTCTCAGTAAAACTTTGAGAGCAGGAAATGAGTGGAGTTCAAAGGTTGAGATGGCTTTAACAACTGTGACTTCACTTAACTGATGAGGGAGAGGAATGTTAGCTCGACGTTGCTTATGAAGATGCACTGCTTCTCACCCTATGGCTCTATATTCAAACCTTAAACTATTTAGACACAAACAGGTGTTTCTCTGCAATTCGTTTGTCTTTTGCAACTGCATAATATCATTTGCAAGTGGGAGAAGTAGGTTTTGGTGGGATTACATCTATGTGCAATTAAAACACAAATATATAGTTTCTTTCCCAAGTAATTTTCATACTTTGACCACTTTAATGAATGCCATTTTCTATGCTGGGTCACTACAGTGACAATGGTGCGTTTTTAATTTGGAACACAAAAGGCCTATTGTTTAAATATAGGACCCAGAGCTCCTATGCAGTATTTCTTTCACTGACAAATAAAGTACTGTACACAGAAATAATCACGAGGGTTGGGAATCCAAATGACAATTCATAGCCAACATACCTCATACCAGCAGAGCGTCGTCGATGGGAATTACCCTGGGATCCATGATCATCCATGACTGAACTCACAGGTTTAACAAAATCCCTCGGACTAGACAAAAACAAACAAAAATGGCAATTCATTTTGTTAATAGCTGCTTACATTGATAATGCTACAAACCTGCCGATTTCAAGTGATGCAAATGGGCGAATCCCATATGAGGTCATCAGTTTCTCAGTCACTTTTTTCATTATGCAAGAGAGAGCGCATATTGTTTCAAAAGTAGGCTATTTATCTAGTCATGCACGTCTTACCATGGATGCCGCTGGTTCTCGGGGCAGTTGTCAACTTTCATCAGTGTTAAAGTAAAAGTTAAAGTAAAAAGTAAAACGGTGACATTAGCAGATTATTATTACTGTTAGATTTCTTTTTAAAACGTGATCCATAATTTCCGTCCTGAAGCTCCGTGTTATTTCCACCGTTTCACCCAAGACATTCCAGTGCGCTGGACTTTCTCTTCTCTTCCATTTAAGCTTCAGCCACATCTAGAAATTTTAGTGCTGATACCATCCTGTGTACAACTCCGCCAACTTTTCTCTGCACATCGAACACATAGCATTGCAGCTATATGCGATGGGGGGCGTCTATCTCGTCCAGTTTACACTCAGCCATCCTGATGGGGGGTTTGGCTATATGACTTCTGCCTGTTACAACTTGGACGTACATCTGATACAAAGGAGCAGCAGAACAAAATCAGGCCCCGGCAAGTTAAAGCCTAAATTCCACTCATTAGTTATATTTCATATATAAGGCACACCAACACATCAGACTTCTTGTTTTTGTGATTTTTTCCTCCCTTAAGAATGCTTTATTTGGCTACAGCGACATCGCGTGGAGAGTTTGAGATTTTGATCATCTGGACAATTTCTGATACAAAAAATTCGACGATAACAATATAATTCATCGCTCCT
>OMLF01012590.1:108016-119458 GCA_900302615.1 Holocentrus rufus | reverse complement strand
CACGCGCAAAAAAAAAAAAAAAAAAAAAAAAAAAATGCAGCGGACTGGTCTATAGGTACTGAGGGTTGAAAGCTCATGGCTGGGTTTCTGGAGGAGGTGTTGAACTGTAGTGTGACTGAATTGGAAGGGTGAGCTCCAGTGGCCAGAAAACTATTCATGTTTGATAAATGCAGGGACCAACCATATCAAAATCCTTTTTGAGGAACTCAGCAGGGACAGGTTTATATAACTAAAATTGCTATGGAAATTGGTTTCAAACAGTTTTGAACAGCAATACTTTGTAAGGTAGATAAGAGACAGATAAGCACTGGGCAGGAGAGGAGATTTGGAGTCCAGAGCTCTCAAGCATTTTGGAAAAAAGTGAAAGAAATTCTGTGCATTTCTCTGGGAAGGACAGCTGAGGGGAGGGCTGATAGCAGAATGAATTACATTGAACAGTATTGAATTGTGATGATTTTTAGGTATGAGGTCAGAGAAAATGCTGCTGTTGCATGTTTAACCACCGTGTGATATATCACCATTTCACAGTGTTGCAAAACGTGTGCCTTCCATTTTCTTTCTGCTTTTCTAGAATCCCTCAACATGGCTTTATGGTTGAAACCGATGGGGTGTGTGTGCGTGTGTGTCTGTGTGTGTGTGAGCGAGAGAGAGAGAGAGAGAGACATGTGCACAGTCGTGACCATACATCACCAATACACCCGGTTCAATTTCAACCTTTTACTGCGGGATAGAAATAGGGGGCTGCATTACCCCCCACAGTATGTTGATGTGCAGTTGTTTCCCTCCTCCACAATGGACATGATCTGCTCGCCTTCCAATATGCCAGCTTCAAAAAGCTCAGTCACCTCCTATCACCTTATTTGGCTCCTGCATATACTGATAGTCAGGTAGCCTTTCCGTCACACACAGGCAGATAATTCTACCTGCACCTGCATGTGTCCAAATTGATTCGTCCCTCTCTGGCCACCCCTTTGGTACGTTTAGCTGTAAGATTGAGGTGCTCCCTAATGAATTCTCAGTGGCCAGGTGCTGATACTGTCCTGAAGGCAGAGGAAACCATCTATAAAACAGCAGGGCATTAGCCTCTTTGGACCATTAAGTAGAGTTCCTAAGGGTTTTGGGTTGGATGAAAACCTGAGGTAAATCCACCAATGCTGTTTTGTCATGGAGGTAGGCAGGCATTACAGTCCGACTCTCTTGTGGTGCGCTGTCACCGCTCTCGCTGTTGTTTATCGTTGTAGCTTTTAAATAAATGACCAAACAAATATTGTGTACCCTAGCATCGCCGTAAACCAGATTGCAGTACCAATTTATTTCACTATCAGGCGCAAGCTGGAATTCTTTAGTAGACATCTGTGGTGTGAGGCACGCCACAAAGAATTCTGTTTTGCATAAAGGCGCCATGTTGGACGCAATGTCACCCTGGCTGTTCTGTGGTAATGGTAAGATGAAATGATTTGTCTCTGTAAATGCCAAATGGGAGATGACTGCCATTAGGATGAAAGCGCAAAATGGTGAAGAAAGGCAGAATGTTCATTCCTGCTCATCTGTCCGACATCGTAATGTGTGCTGACAAGTTTATTGCCGCGTCCCATCCTTGAGTGAGCCGCAATTACTGTGGCAAGTGTTGGTATTCAGAGTCAGGCCATGCCAAGGGGAGTGTATCACATGAGAAGGGAGACTGTAAGAATGAGTTAAGTAGATTTTGAATGATTTAGCTGATTTTTTTTTCATATATGCATAATCATCAAACACAAAAGGGGCACTTTGGGCATTTTAGCACTGTACTTATTTTTTATTAATTTAGCACAGTACTAATTTAGTGTGTTTTAGTAAAGGCAGGATTTGTTGTATTCTTTAAAATGGTTTACTTAAACTTCATATATAATACTTCATACATAAAATCATATTGTCATACTTTCATGATGATACAACAAAGTGGTTCATTATACAAAATCACCTTTTTCCAGTATTTCTCATATCGATCCATTTGAAGCCTTAATCTGTAGATCAAGTTCTTCATATGTTCTTTTTCATTCATAATATCTAATATTTGGTTGGACTATTACGCTTGGTTCAGACTGGACATGGAAGCAGCGTGAAGTGAAATTCACACATGGGCAGGAGTTTTGTTGTTCACACCAGAAGTGTATTTCTCTGTGCCGGTCCACATGAGAATCCTCTCTCTCCCCCTTTCGTTTCTATTTGATTATTCATATCTAATGGCAGTTGAGACCATCTATCTATGTCGAATTTTATTGCTTTAATAACTGGGACATAGTTCTTTTCATATATTTTACATAAATCTTTTGGTATCCAAACTCCCATATTTTTAATGATGGATGAAGTCCACTTAATGTCATATGAACTACACATATTTGCAGATGAAATCTTTTTATATATAGATGGTATATACAAGTGAACTGAATTAAACTGAATGAATTTTAATCGAACTTAACTGAATATGGAACTGAAATGAAACAAATTAGTTGTCTTGAATTGACTGAATTGAATCAAATTGAATCGAACTGAAACAAATCCCGCTGAACTGAACTGAACTGAACTGACCTGACCTGAAATTAAATGATGAGAAATGAAGTGGACAGAACTGAATGCAGCATAATTGCTTTGAATTCAGCTGAGAGAAAAAGAGTGAGAACGAGAGTACAAGTTGTGCTGCAAACGTTGCCATCCTACTTATCCAGTCTGGTCACACCTTCCTGCAAATTATGCTGCTTATTATCCCTGAGCGCTCTATCGCAGCCCTAAATCAGGCTGAATTATGGGTGCGCAGCCTCTGCCTGTGACCGAGCAGTACTGCGAGGCTGTGTGACAGCCGGAGAGAACATCATCTCTGTCTGTCTTTCTCTTTGTTTCTCATGTTGTGTGCGTCAGTGTTGCCTTTTCATTCAATCTGACTTTTTCCTGTCTGCTCTGCCACTTGATTCTTTTTATCTTGAATTTCGCTTTTCAATTTCTCTCTCTCCTGTCATTTTCCTTATCTGATTTTGACTGAAATTACTCCATCCATGTACCGTGTTTCCCCAGTCTGCCTCATTCACCATGCTCGTCTTCATCAACTGTGTCTGTCTCTGAAAGAGCACATCCATTGAAAGACTATCAAAGATCTACAGCTCAAAAAGTCATAAATTAATGGAACGCACTGCATTCATAAACAGAGCTTGAGTTCTTGTTCTTTTGCACATGATATTTCACAAAGAGTTGTTAACAGCCAATGAGTATGACAATTTTTTAATCTAAACTGTCGGTGCTTCTTAAGAGTTTAGCAGTGGTGAAACATACTAGAAATAGCAATACTATTACCATCTATAAAAAATACTCAAAATTTTATTTAATTATAAGCAAAAGGACTTATTCTTTAGAACTGTGTTATGTAATTGATAAATTGACCCTAAAGTAGCATTTTTTGTTGTTTGCCGTTGGCTACATGAAACTGTAAGAATCTAGTATATGAGCTTAGTTTATGTTTTGCGCATAAAATCTTATTCCACAATGTACAGTAACTAGCAACTGCAGCCATCATAAATGCTGTGCAGTAAAAAACATTTCCCCCTGAAATGCTGTTGGGTAAAAGTATAAAGTTCTACAAAATGAAAAAACTGAGGTAAAGTACCGGTACCTCAGAGTTGCACATAAGTACAGTAATTCATAAAACATACTTTGTTACTTTCTAGTGCTGAGGTGGAGGATGTGGGATGTGCATGATTGGAGCGAGTGAAAGTGCACTGACTTTAAAATCTCCACCAAAGTGCGGTAGCTGCACGGTGATGTTGTAACTACGAGAACTGACAACAAAACATTAAATTCATGTTTTGCCTCAGTCACTACAGTTAGAAACTTGCTGAGCTACTTCCTGGGTGTGTGAATATACTACACACTAACACAGAGATGGGTCATGGTTGTGTGACTTCCACAACACTGCCTGGTGTATTTAGCCCACATTGTATTTCCCATATCCAGGGCTCTTGAGGCTCTGTGCAGCCTACACGGTGTTTACTGCAATTCCCTGAGCACTGAGCATTGGAAAAAGCATTATGCACAAATGAACCAACAAATACGCAGAGCCCGGGTCCTATACAGATGCACCTGAGCACCTAAAAATGGGATTATGAAAACAAATTAAATCACACAATATCATGATATCATCCCTACTTTGAAAGAAAAAATTCAACAAGGCAGGGCCAACCTCTTTTCACTGGGAAAGCCTTGCAGCCTTCTCAGAATCACATGTCACTGTCAAGTTCACAGAGGCAGCCTGAAGAACAAAAGGTTTTGGCATGTTCTCATATAATAGAGAGCACAGAAAAGGTGCACATTTTCAAGTGTTTGAGCCCCAGGAATTGCCTGACCTCAATAAGGTGATCCTATGACAGTAAGAGGTGGAGGACCTGGCCCTGATATGTTTGACAGTTTGGGAGGAGGTTAAATGCAAACGTAGGATGTAAATAAAGGACAAAACAGCTTTACGATTTGAAACAAAAAATGGAAAGTGAGCATTAATTGCAGAATCTCAAAGGGGGAATTCTCTTGCAGAGTTTAGCATATTTTTGCTGTTTTCACAAATTTGACTTGCAGAAATGTTGCAGTGTATTCCCCAGTTCAGTGTAACCTGTTACATCTGGATGAATGAGCGATTAGAGATCAGCAGTTTTGGCCGGGCAGCAGCAGTCCCCGATGATCAGCTTTAAACTTTGCATATGCCGATTGCACAGTCATTAGCATTAGCATGTATTTCAATCAGTTTTTATTTGACTAAATTATGGAGTCCTCAGTTTTCCTCCTGTATACTCAATGAGCAACGTGCTTGTTAGCTCAACTGAGGAGTTTTGCAAGAAAATATTCTACAATGATTCTGCAAATAACTAAAATGTACTGGGATTCAGCAATATCATAACTGCAAACTCAAGTGTGTGGAGCAGGGTGCTGTGCAGACATGAAGACTTTCATTCTAATATCAGATATCCACTTGAAAAAAAAACAAAACAAAACAAAAACAACAAAAATCAGAACAACAAACATCTGTTGGGAGTCATATTTAGACATTAAAAAAATAGCTCGCTTCTTGAGAACAGAACCCTCTATGTTTTCCAGACAGTGTCTGATGAAATTCAGGTAAAAGTGTTTGTGTTTTTCTTTCTCTTTTTTTCTTTCAAAAATGAATATAGCATATAGTGTTTTGGACTGAAACCCATAACACAGAGTTTTTGGCATGGAATCACTTTATACGGTAATTTTTCTCCAAAAGTTCCAGGGGAAGAAGTCATTACTCCTTTTTAAAAAGACATCTCTGTACTTATGGGTGCAGAAGACTTCAAAATATTTTCAATGTCTAGTCCAGTGTGTCAAAGGGTTTCAGTTATAAGGCAACAATGAGTCTGTAGTATTTAATTTTCAAGGTGTAGTGATAGATTTTAATTTTGATCATTGATATCAAGCTAGCTGATGAACACGGTGACGCAAAAGAAGCAATTTGTGACTGATTTGGGTTTCCATACCAACTAGCATCACACTGGCGTCAACTAAGAGTGAGAAGGAAAAGTTTTTGCCCAACAGATTTGTAGATATTGCACTCTGACTCCTACTTGTTAAGAGTGGAAATGGTAAGGGATTTTAAAAAAGAGTGTATTTACTCAGTTTGATGGGGCTTACGCATTTTTTCTCTAATTAATGTAAACAAGCAAGCCTAACCATACATGGTTTACATCCCCTAACCAAGAACACCTCTAAGAAAATTGGGATTTTCCATGTGGGCACCTACACTCATGAGGCTGATGCGATTTGGCAGCCATAGCAATTTTACACTGTTTCTCAAGCCGACATTATGTCTGTGTTGACAATCAGTTAAAACCGTGACTTAGAAATGATGAGGATAATATATTCAACAGAAGGTGAATATATTATCCTCCTCACCAATTTCTCTGTAGAGGTTTCAAGTGGGAGGTGTGTGTGAGAGGGGAGCTATCACTTCGAAGTAGGTTAATGTCAAGAAGGCACATGCTCAGGGAATCTGAGACACACACCTGCAGCAACAGTGATTGTATTTGGTGTAACACCTTCTCTGAGAAAACATAAGCCTGTGCGTGTTATAAAATTAAAACATTACACTTTTGCTTGACACATTTCTTCAAAGCACATAGTAATTCTCTCAGCCAACACTACAGACTGACCAGTATTGCCATTCGTTGCCAAATGAAGTATTCGCTGTTCCCTTGAAACTATGTCTGTCTATGATCACATGTGACACAAATGTGACATTACTGGTGTGACAAAATACACAAAATCTGCCAGGAGTATCAGAACTTAACTTGCATACACAAACATGCCCACAAACACAAATTATAAAACAGATGGTACTAGTCCTCAGATCAAAGCCATTATAAAAGACTTGATAAACTGACACCTGTGACTGTATTGCAGTTAATTTAAATATTAAAGCACCAATCAAACACTAAGATTTTGATGTTGATGCTGATTTATGTAGGGGATTAACTATGGATGTTTGGTGCAAAGACTTGGACAGGGTAGAGGGGGAGGAGAAGACATGCTGAAATTAATGAAATGGAAATTGAAGAGTTGGAAAAATAAAGAGACAAAACTGGGACTGTTGAACAAATTATGTAGGCCATTCAGTCTATTCAGATCTGGCGTGCTGAGAGGGAGAGACACAGCCCTTCGCTTTAAAACAGTAATAACAGAAAGTAACTGGATTTTCTGTCAGTTTTATATGACAGTGAAGAACGAGCAGCCATGCTGGTCTGTGTGCCGGTCCTAATCGGCACATCAACAACTCACCACTTAACCTATCCTGGTTTCTACTCAAGGATTCAGAGTTTAGCTTCAGCAACACGTTCTTGTTGGATGTTGTGGGAGGAAAACATGAAAAGGACATGACAAAACATCACACCGTCAAGCTCTAACAGAAGTGGACTACATGAAAATCAAGTCCAAACGGAGCCTTGTCAACAAAGTGTGTTTTGATGTGCATCTGGGACTGAGGACTAAAAAGGCAAATTGCTAACTGAAGCCCGAATAATTTCTCACCCACAAGGATGAGAATGGTCTGAAGTATGCCACTTTGGCATTCAGCAAAACCACCACAAATCACAAAGATGTCCTCCATCTGCAGTCATTTGTGGTTATAATGTAAGAACTGCAGCTAACTTATTAGGGAACTTTTAGTAGACTCCTGAGCCAATCTACATTAGAGCGGTGGAGACTGCAGAATCTGTTGAGAATTACAAGTATCTCGGTGTTATCTCAGGTAATAAACTTAATCGGAAGGTCAATGCTTATCCAACATAAGGAAAAGCTCAGTCCAGACTACTTCTCCTAAAAAATTGAGACCCTGTGCCAGAAAATGTTAAGCGTGTTCGATAGCAGTCAGTGGCTGTCAGCGTACTCACCTATGCCCTTATGTGCTGGAAGGGTAAGATAATAAAAGATGAATGTAACAGGCTGGATAAGATTATCTGCAAAGCTAGCTCCACAGTGGGCTGTCAGCTGGACACTGTCAATGATATCTTCTATATATGTAATATATAGGACATCATGGATGTTTCCGGTCATCTACCACATTCTTTTCTGTACCAACACAGGAGTCATTTTATTTACAGATTCATCACCGATTCAGGTTGTATAAGGATGTTTATGGAGCTCCGCCTGGTACATTTCTGTTATTTTATATGTGTCTTGTTTTGTTTCTGTAACATTCTGTAGTAATTTCCCTGCCAGGATGAATAAAGTATTACTACTACTATGACCGCAAATACATTTTTCATTCAGGCACAGAAGACAGCCAATCTAGGTGAACTTCCTCGGCTCCAAGTTGCCCAGGATTTGCAGAGCAGTCGGCATCAAAACAGTCTTCACTAATCATTTCTTGTAAAGCAGCACTGTGCAGAAACTTTGCTAACACCGGCCCAAAGGGAAATCATGACAGTGACTGGTCACTAATGTGAATCCTCTGCCGTCTTACTGCTGCCCAAATTATAGTGAACATCGATGGTGGAGCGATATCCCTGCATGTGGCACCGTGCCAAGTAAACACACAGAGCCAGACGTCCCTGTGCCAGTAGGGAAAAAAACAAACATGGTTGACCACTGCTTCAACTCGTGGCCAGTGGCAATGTTCAGATAAATTTTAACAATCATTCCAATCATTAAGAGCTTGTGCAAGGAATTATGGCCTGATTTATGCCTGTAGGAACACCACTGTGACCATTGCTTTTCGATGTTGTGTTGCCTGGCAACCATTCTATTTAATGTTATTCAAGACCTACAGTCTTTGGCAAAATAATTATATTGATTACACATAAAATATCCTTTTTTTAAGCACTGGTGTCTTTTTATTGCAATGGTGTCACCGCCATTTTATAAAAGCAATAAGTCATGAGAGGCGTCGCAAAGTGGAGTGCTGAGACCCCCCTGCTGTGGTTTCTCAGGTAGTCAAGCACAAGACAACAACACACTGAAAACACACACTGGCTGTGCCAATTCATGGCACTGCTACATTATTTCTCCTCTCCTCTGTGTTCATTTTCTAAATTTTGCCAGGTGCTTTTTGACCACATATCTGGATAGCGAGCTGGTACGAAAACACTGCGCTCTGTGGACGTCACACTGAGCGAGCCTCACAAAGGCTCAGTGTGAACAAGTGTTTAGTGTGTGTGACTTGGGCATCCGCCACGGGGGAAACCAGCCCTCCACCAGGCCTCTGTGTCTCTGACAGGGAAACAGAGAGAAGAAGAAAGAGGAGGAGAAATATTAAAAATTCTTCTGTAGACGTGAACATTCAGACGGGCTGCAAAGATTTCCATTTTTCATCCAAGAGGCAAAATTCTTCTGTATTCCAAAGATTTCCTGGAATTTGCTTTGATTTGCTGTGATTTCTTCTGAACCAAAAAGGACAAAATGAACAATGCTGACTACTACTGTGGAGTCTCTGAACTGTGTACGAGTGCGCTCATGTATGTGTGTATTTGCAAAAAAAAAAAAAAAAAAAGATTCCTGGCAAACGCTGTCAGAAAATTTCCACAAAAATTCAGGAAATTTCTGACAGTTTGTGACACTTTAAAGTTTCTGAAATGTAGTGTGGCTCCGGAAGGTTGTGGCACAAAACATAAACAAATAAAAATGCAAATTTATGCATGTCAGGCTTCTGGAAAACGTCTGTTGGCCAAAACTTAGCTGTACATTTTCCAGTACCAGCAGACATTAGCAAACTTTTGGCCATATTAAATTACAAATCATTTAATTTACTGCAAAAATGGGCCCAAACCCATATTGGCCCAAACCCATTTTTGTAAAGTGTAGGTGTGTGTGTGTGTGTGTGTGTGTGTGTGTGTGTATTTTGAGTTAAATCAGTCAGTAGGATTAGTGCCACTCCTGTGGCAGGTCCATATGGCACAGAGCTCAGCTATAAGGCAGGCTCCACTCATTAACATTCCCCTATCTCGGAGGCCAAGCAAAATGCACAAGAAAAAGTCTGTGTGCATGTGTGTGCATGTGTGTGCGTGTGTGTGTGTGTGTGTGTGTGTGTGTGTGCCCAAGCGCGGGCGTGTGTGTTTGTTTGCATTACATGGTCTTGATCGTTTCCCAAATCAGGTCATATCAGCAACCTTGACAGCAACAGAAGACCACAGAAACCATTGCACACATCTACACACACACACACACACACACACACACACACACACACATGCAGACACATGCACACACACACACTCAAATACAGATAGCTCAGAGACTGATTTCAGCGTTATTGGTCTTAATGACAACCTATGCACAACAAAAGCCAATATGGCGATGATTGCAAAACATGAGCCAATTTGATCAAGAGCAGCGTGGGAGGAGGGGGGGAGACGGAGGGAGGCACAATCAATCCCCAAATCAGTGTGGTGCATTCCAAAAGGGTTTGCCATATGCTTGCTGTTGAAGAGGCAGCTGCCCCCAAAGCCTCAGATTCCATGTTTTTTGTGGTTTTGTGTTCTGGCGCCAGTGTGATTCTGTACTAATTACTATTTTGGAACATGAGGAAAAGGAGAGGGAGGGAAAGATTAAGAAAGAGAGAGACAGTGAAGAACAGGGAAGAAGATGAAAAAGTATGACAAACAGAAATTTATCGAGCAGAAGGTGGTGATGAAGAATCATGAGAAACAGAAGGGCAAGGCAGTGTTGCCGAAGGCGCCGCAGTGGGATTGTGTCTGCCCTGGTTTGTATTAATTTCCCTCCGAGTTAAAGTGAGAAGGCCTTCACATATCATAAAGCATCATAGTGCTGTGGTCCAGCAGATCAAAAGCAAATAATGCTGGTCTCTCAGTAGGTCACCTCACCTCTCCCTGCCGCTTCCATCATTTCTTTTTCCATTCCATGGTGCCTCTGGTCGGCTGCTTGGAAAACATGAGGCCTGATATGGCATCATAACAAACAGCGATGGTCAGTATCAGAACATGAAGCCAATCTCTCAGTGATTGACCCGTGGGTTATGATGTTGTCTGCTTCTCATCAGAAACCACCCAGGAGCGCCGGGCTGTAAACGCCAAGGTCAGGCCCCCTCGTATCTCCGCTAAAGAGAAACGTTCGGGCTTCGTTAAGGAGGGCAACATCCCCGCTAATCGTCTCGCTCAGTGACAGACAGCGGAGAAAACAGCAACACCTGCTTTGGAAACAGCGTCACACGACTGACACCCCTGTCGTGTAGTGATGCACATTATTTAGGGCACAGACAATACAGCACATCACCCCAAACTGGAATAAATAACAAAAATAAGACATATACAAATTTACACACACATACACAGACACGCACACACAACTGGCTGATCTTGTAGAGCCCAGAGGCTGCAGTGAAAATAAACAATTCTGAGGGCAAGAGTTTACATCCATTTAATTTCAGTTAAGTCAATTTAAAAACAACAACATCAACAAAAAAAACATGTCAAGACAGGAATATTTCCCCTCATAACAAGCGCTTAAAGGTGACTTACTGTATCTGCTACCTGCATTTTCCAATTCAATTCCATCCACACTTCTGAATATGAGAATCTCCAAATCAGATGCGATCAAATCCTCACACGCTCACGCACAGATGAGCTCTCCGCAGAAATTTTGACACAAGAAAATCGTTGGTGGGATCAGAGAGGGAGGAAGCCCGTTTTAATCTTTGACAGCAGAGCGCACAGCTTCTGTTAAATCTGCTGTGTGTTACAACAGTATGCATCGAGTCCAAGTGCAGGACAGTAGCTTGCCGATTGCATTGTACTTGAGTCTATAACATAGTATAGCTGCTTCATGAAACCTTTATAAAACTGGAGGAATGTGTGTGTGTGTGTGTGTTTCCAAACTGGCCTTTCAGAAAACAGCCTGGTGTCTCGGGGAGTTTTCTGAACAAGTATTAACAGTTTCAGAGTCGATATCCTGCAT